>WJFB01002898.1:0-15978 GCA_009870185.1 Pygmarrhopalites habei
GGAGAAATGAAAATTACTGAAAAAATCACTGAAAATGTCCAGAAATATTTATTTAAACTTGTAAAATTGCAACAAAAATGTCAGAATTTGAGATCTTCCATGATTTTTCAGTGGCTTTTCTGTGATGTTCTTCAGTGCATTTTCATTTCTCCCCGTTTCTCCCGTTTCTCCCATTTCTCTCGGTTTCTCCCACTGTGCACTAGAAATTCATTTCTCCCGGGAGATATTGAACCCTGATTAAAATAAATGTCATTTAGCAAAGTTTTTAATGAGATTTTTCATTTAATTTTCTGATGTGCAGGCTAACAGTTTTGGGACGAGTGTAGGATCGAAAGTTCTGACATTGAGACAAGCGTGTATATTGGCAACCATTTTCGAATTGGCTGGATCTGCCCTTCTAGGTGATTTAAATGCTAAATAGCGATTCCGAGGTTTACATCCCATTTTTTCTTAAAAAATCTTAAAACATCTTTCCACAAAATTGTTAATTTGTTTTTTTCACGGACGACCTTTCAAACTCTTCGTAGCCTAAAATCGGACACTGTCAAAAAGTCACTCGAACAATCACGTTCGCGTACAACAGCAATTCTTGGACAGTGTTTGACTTTAGACTACGAACCTCCTTGACAAATGAACCTGCCATGAATTTGATTGCCCAAATGATTGACAAATGAACTTGACCCCAGATTTTGTTCCAATTCTCCAGGATCGAAAGTGTCAGACACGATACGAAAAGGGATAGTGGACGTCCACGAGTTTGACAACCAAGAGAAGCTACACATGCTAGGTCAAGTTGCTGCTCTATGTGGGAGTGGGATATGGCAAGGACTGGCAACGTACCTCAACATGCCAATCTCCGGATCACACAGTACAGTCGGTGCAGTTGTCGGGTACAATTTGGCAGTGAATGGGATTAGTGGTCTGAAGGGAATGGCACTAGTCAAAATTGTCATATCCTGGTTTGTCTCTCCGGTTCTCTCCGGCTCTGTATCCCTCGCCATTTTCTTACTCATTCGGAAATTCATTTTGGAATCGAGTAACCCAATCAGGAATGGCCTTTGGTCTGTCCCAGTCTTCTTTGGATTTACCATGTTCGTCAATATCCTGTCCGTCACTCTGGATGGGCCAGACTGTAAGTTTTCCACCAATTATTTCCACCAATATTTGGGTTTGAATGTCACTAAATTCCCGCCTTTTCCTTGACAGTCATCAAAGTGACAATCGAGGATGAAGCCTGGTTCGAATACTTCTTCAATATCAGCGTCCCTATCATAATTGGCCTCGTCGCAGCCGCTCTCGTCTACTTTCTGATGCTCCCGCGATTGGTCAAAAGATTAGATGGTACGTTTACCCGCTCTTTTTTAAAATCCTCCTTCACTTTTACTGGTAAAAGTTCTCTTGGTCAAGAGAATTCCAATTCCATTTTCTATTCTTTTGCAGACGAGAAGAATGCCAAACCGGAGCCAGTCACGATCTCAATAATAGATTTTTACCCATCGGAGAAAGCAGCCGAAGCTGGGAATCCGGATAATTACATAAGTACAGACGAAAGGGACAATAAATTCACTTATAATGAGAAGAATGGTCCAGCCCTCGCCATTGAAGTGATAGCAGTGGATGGTGTACGTCCAGACAAACTGGACTCGAATGTAATTTGTATAAATCCAGAAGCTTTGGTTCCAGCGGAGGATGGACTGAGGATAGACAAGGAAGGTCAAATGGAACAAACTTTGGAGTCAGATGAGAAACCTGGGATGCACATCCTCTTCTCTAACCTCCAAATCCTCTCCGCCATCTTTGGGTCTTTTGCTCACGGCGGGAATGATGTTGGTGCGTTGGATATTGGAAAATTAGTTTACAAAGTTGTAGATCAGTTTAATAAAATGTCGTTTGTATGTGAATGTAGCCAACTGTATTGGGCCGTTGATTGCCCTGTGGATTGTGTACCAGGATGGGTCGGTGGATCAGAATGGTGACCCACCCCTTTGGATTCTAGTTTATGGTGGGGTGGGAATCTCAGTTGGTTTGTGGGTTTGGGGAAGGAGGGTCATCAAAACGATGGGCAATGACCTCACCAAAATCACTCCAGCCAGGTAAAGCTTCATTAGAACTCGAAGGAATGAACGGGGATTTGTGAATGCATCTGACTTGGCAGTAGAAATTCTGAATATAACTTAAATTAAATTATTTAATTGACCTTTATTTACATAGTGGGTTTACAATCGAGATTGGTGCAGCCATGACTGTGCTAATTGCGTCCAAGATTGGAGTCCCTGTCAGTACGACTCACTGCAAAGGTACTTCATTTCCTTCATTCCCATTAACCCTTTGCAAAACTGTACACTCACAGAAGAGAAGGGAAAGTTACCCCGGGAAAGGGTAAAATGTTGCCCGGAGGAGCGGAACTGATACGGGAAACTTGAGGAGAAGATAAAGTCATTTTCCCCGGAAGAAGGTCAAAATTGGCGGGCAGAGTGGAATTGTCCCTCCATCTCGGGATATTTTTCCTTCCTGGGGGGAATCTTTGGACTCCTCCGGGGAAAGCAGTTCCCTTCTTTTCCGGGGAGAATTGAAGATGTTAGAAGCAAAAGGGAACATCTTCCAAATTCCCCTGGGTACGTATTTCTAACGTGTGTGTGCTGTAGCCTACTGTCCTATACCTAAGCAGGGGCACTCGGAAGATGTCCCCTTTTGTTTCTAAGGTCTTGAATTGTTACCTGCTGAAGGGAAACTTTTCCTCATTCCCTGGAAAATCCACTCTCCACCCAACATTTTTCATAATTTTTTTAAGAGTGTACCGTAGATCATTTGCTGTTTACAATTAAAATCGTAAAAAAGTAAAATTTTGAGCCAGCATTTAAATGACGATTGATTGTGTAGTTGGGAGTGTTGTGGCTGTGGGTCATTTCCGTGCGAAGGAGAAGGGCGTCGACTGGAGTCTGTTCCGGTAATTTTGCACAAAATTTAATTTTCTGCAATTTTCAAAATTATTTTCTCATGAATCATGATTGGAGGATAATTGTCTTGCTGACAATCTAATGACGAGTTTTGTTTCATTATGGCAGAAATATTGTCCTGTCGTGGGTGGTCACTGTCCCAGCGTCTGGTAAGTTCCATTTTTGTGATGACCTCTAAGTCTCTAAGATATTGTTGTACATTTTGCAAAATTTTTTTTTGCATTGTATTTAATTTGAATTTTTTTTAAAAAATGTAGCTGCACTGTCGGCACTGATGATGGTAATCCTGAAGGCTGCGGCAACCTAAACCATTTTTGTTTACAATGTATTACATGTCCTAATTTTTGTACACTCCATTTATACTTAAATCTCTCTCTCAAAGCTCAAATTGTGTACAGAGCTTCTTATTCAATATTATTTTTGAAAGGGAAAAAACAACTCGTTCCAATTTTTGTTTTAATTCAAAAAACGTCTGTTCATTTTTGAATAATTTTATTCTCTCTCTCCCTTTGTTTTTTTTTGTGTGTGACACACACACTGTGTATTTTGTGTTGTTGATTGTGCCATTCATTTTTGTATATTATCCAACATCACGTCACGTGACTCACGTGAGAAAGTCGACTTGTAAAATAAATTTTGAGTCGACTACCAAAAAAAGAAAAAATACTTTTGAAAATAAAAAGTTCATTAATTTATTTTGTAAAAATTAATTCCATTTGTAATCTTCATTTTTGCCATAAATTCTTTATGTCACTTTTGCTCTCTTTTGCGAATCTTCCAATACACACACACACATACCGTTGACTTGGAAGCAAAGTAGCCTATGTACAGTTCAGCCCTGACGCAGCATCAATGCGTGCTCCTCCTGCAATCTTAGAAGTATGCTGCGTCAGGGCTGAACTGTACATAGGCTACTTATGCTTCCAAGCCAACGATACACACACATATGTACTTGCTAGACTCATACGCTTCACGAATTGTGTGTGGGTTTTTTTAAAACAAATAAATAAAGTCGAATCGAATTTAATTTTGCGTGTCCTTTCAAAAAAATTCAATGCTACTCAGTCAACCAAAAATGTAGAACCAAATTTCTCATAAATTCAATTTTATTTCACAGTTCAAAATTACTTTATTGATTTAAGTGCAAAAAATTTAAAGACAAAATATTTACAGGACAATTGGATAAAAGTTGTGAAAAGAGGAGACGTAATAATTTTGTAAAAGTTTTAAAAAAATTAATTTACTTTTAATTTCAAGAGCCATTCCTAGGGATTTTTTTTATTCTTCGCTAACCATTTTTGCCCGTCTTGAGACGTGAAATAATTATTGAGTCTAGAATTGGCCATCTTAACATTGACCCTTGACCCTTCCACCATTAGATAAACTTGACTGTTTTTCTCCACAACTTGCATCAGCCTCACATCAAATTTGGACACTTTGGCAAAAAGTTGTTGTTCCAACTCCTTGGAAGGACACCTCAGAATTGTGGAAGTGAAGAGAGGATCCTCAATCAAAATTTTATTTTCTCTCCGTTTTCCGTAATTTGAATCCACTGCAAAAAAAGTTTCAAAAATATATTCTGCTTCCTTCAACTGTTTCTCTGAAGACCCTTGGAGTGTGAAAGGAATGGAGGCGTTGACAGCTGGTCCTTTTTGAAAGGTCACACCGTATTCCTCAAGGATTCTTGTAAGTCTTTTCAAATTGGATCGCCCGCCCAAAATTTCACGAATGGAAATCCAATTCTCTAGGGAAATTTTGACTCGCGTCGTAAAATTTCCCGCCATTTTTGGCATGGGATTTTTCATGGCTGCTGCTTTTGTTTCCAACAATTTTTTCCGGAGAGTTGTTGAAGACACAACAAGATTTGAATTTCCCGGTTGAGTGTGACTGGTCGGAGGAGTGACGGATTTGTCAACAATTTTTGGGATTTTGAATTTTTTTAGTGTTGTTTTCCCGCTCTTAGGTGTTGAAGTTTTTAGAGGCTGGAATTCTGAAGAAAGATTTGGCAGCTGGGTTTGAATTTGCCTCTCCTTCTCCTTATTACTAGATAGAGCTGGTTGGTCACAAGTTGACATAGCTGAGCACTTGTCAACATTTTTTGCACTAGTTTTTCCGCCAATTCCAACCGGATTTGATTTTTGCTTGGAAGCCAGTTTCATTGTGTTTGTCAGGAGAACTTTTCTAATCCGATTTTTCTGACCTTGGGTCAAGGACTGGAGTACTCCTTCCAGAGATTTTTGATTTTCCGGAGGAATTGTGACAGGGGCTGGAGAGGAAGATAGAAGGTCAGGAAGATTTTGACCTGACCCGCCACTTGGACTGTCTTTAGTCGTTGGAATTTCTTTCTTTCCATTTGGGTATCTTTTTAAGGAATACTTGGGTGTCGATGGAGTATCGGAGTTTAAGGGAGAGTTTTTGAGGGGAGTTTCCAGGTCATGGGGTTTGTCTTCGGGTGGTTGAGAAGATTCGGGAGTTTTCTTGAGAGGTGAAGGTCGAGTTTGTAGGTCAAGTGGTTCGTCTGTGGAAGGTCCAGTGAATTCAGGAGTTTTTGAAGTGCCGTGGTCGGGGGTCACGTGACTTTGACTGTCCGTTGGGACGGAGGAGGAAGAGTGGGAATTTTCAATTCCTGTTGAACAGAGAAAAGAAAGAATTAAAATTGTGGTAATTATTTTTATGGTGGACAATTTAAATAAATTGTAATTACCAATTTTGTTTTACTATTCATACCTGAAGATGGTTCCCTTGAATCGTCACTCTCCTTTGTTGGTTCTTGAAGTGGAGGGAAATTTGAATCACTCGATTTTTCCACGAATGGTTTGACATCCTGTTCGTAGTGGGGTTTTGGAATTTCAATCAAGGAGAGTAATTCGAAGGATGTGAGACCCAAATTGACATTGCAATTGAGTTGAAAGTAAAATTCTAGGAGTTCCATGTCAGCTGGGCCCAATGACGACAATCTTCTTCTCGGGAGTGGTTTGATTGGTTCAGTGTCAGGAGGACCAGAAGGGGGTACCAAAATTTCGGGTAGATTGACGAGGGGTAATGACAGGGGAGAGTACTGGTCCATTGTGCAGCCGAGGAGGTTGGATGGCTGGAGAAGGTCAATGTGGGGTGACTACAGAGTAATACAAGGAAATGGAGATTCTTCGCTAATAATATTAGCCTAATATACTGCAAATGTTTTTGGCACCACAAGAGAAGTGTTGCCAAAATGTTTTCAAAAAGACTTTTTGAAAAAGTTAATAAATGGGAGTAGAATTTTTAGACGTGTTGTGTCGGGAGCGTCGTTTCCATTACTGGAAGGACAATATTCCACATGGAGTGACCAGGTTTCTGGAATGAAGGTCAGCGTGAAAAGGTTTGGATGTATGCAATGCTAATGCAGGAGCGTGAATTCTTAGAATAGACTTCTAGTGAACCCCGCAAGCCCTGTGTGTGTGTGTGTACTTTTGTACTGTACTGAACTACAGTTCTTAAATCAAAAGGGATTATCCTCGGGTGGCTTTCACTTGAAAAATTGTATGACTCATACAGGAAGGACAATAGTCCATGTTAAATCCATACATCCACAACAAAAGTGTCTTTTTATTATTCCAATTTTTACACTGTTTCCATTTGAAATCCAACTTTCCGACCCAAACTTGGATACTTGCTTAAGTAATGTACATACTCTGTACTACAAAGATTAGCCAGAATAAATTGAAAAGCATTTTTATAAAATTGTACAAATACATTTTACATAACGGAGCATCTTAAATCAATAAAGCTTTTCCAAAACTGTCCATCCAATTTCTATTTTCAAAATTCAACCAAAGGACCACTCAACAAAACTTATGGAATTGAGAGGTGAATTTCAAGTTAAATAAATATTGTGAGTAAAGCACAGCTACTCTGTCCTGGAAAAACGAACTTTGGACTCTACACCACACACATTGATGCATTACTGACTCCAATAATTACACATTTTTAATTTAGGGTGTGGGTGGAAAATCTGCCATTTGACCAAACCTCTTTTGACGGAGAAAAAAAAATTTTATATGGAGTAAATAAAAAAAAGTACGACGGAAGGGAAATAATTTAACATTGAGCAAATGGAGAAAGTTAACGACGAAATTTTGTGGTTCGACGACGAAACTTTTTTCGTGTCAGATTTTCCACTCAAAATTTTTGGGACAAGGAAAAATAAAATTTGTGCACCATCTTGTCGACAATTTTTTGTACGGTGATCAATGATCACTGGAGACAATCATTTTTACCATCAAGTTCCAAATTTTCATGCATGAAAAACAGCAGGAATAAAATAAAATAAAATACCACATTCATTAGAATACACACACAACATTTAACCATCGAGCCGTAATATAATATTATCCCTCTATGCACTCAACTGTACTTTTATGTACTTTGTTCTTGGCATTTAAAATTGAATGAGAGCTCGAGTGAGTTGGTCTTGTGTTGTTGCTTTCGGGATGATCAAGTCCCCTTTCTTGTCCCTTGCATATTGAAGGTGGATAGAAGCCACTTGTTTGAATCCCGCATCCTCTGCTCCCTTCCTCGACCATGGACTCGAGCAAATTGCAGTAGCCAAAGGGAAACCTCCACACAATAAAAATTTCGATTGTACTTTTCTTCAAGTTCATTTAGAAGAGCATAACAATTTCATCTCTAACCACACACACGCGCGTGTGTGTCGGGCACTCAAATTGTTTCCATAAATTACGATTCATTTTCGAATATTTCAAATCTCTTTTCTTTAAATTGACTTTTAGCTATGAAATGTGTGTGTGTGGTCTTCTCACCTCTGTAGCGTGTGAGTCGAATAGCCCGCCTGTACATCTCGGTGACCAAACCTTTCCCCCGAAACTCAGGGCGGACACACGTAGTAAAGAGATCTGCAAAATGATCGACCTTGTACTTCTCAAAAATGTCTCCTTGTTCATCCAGTAGATTTACACAAACGAAAAGGGCGGCAGTTTGTGGTGCTTTGAAATCAAATCTTGTCCAATCCATCCCTTTCTTGTGGTCAAACATGAAACGGATTCCCGCCGTCTACAGTTTTTAAAAAAATATATACACATAAAATTCACTTTTCTGTACTGCCTGCACAAAATAAATAAAGTTTAATTTTATTTTTTAATTTTATTAATAAAGTTGGTTTCTCTTTTCGCAAAATAAAATTGAATTTTCATACCTTCCCGGTCTTCGTCTCGATAGCAAAGAAACTGAGATTGTCCTTGAAGAAAGTGGACCATATTTTTCGAAAGTCATTCTCGTACTCCTCACTAAATCCCAACATTTTCGTCATCGGTTCATCCGGGTAGTAAGAACTTCTCAAAAGTTCGTCAATCACTTCCACATCTTCCGGCTGGACGCGACGGAATTCAAATTCGTTCCATGGTTCTCCTTCGATGATTGTCTCCATCCTATTTTTTTCAAAAAAATGTAGAACTATTTTTAAAAATTTATTCAATAAAACTTCTGCTCAAAATTAAATTTCTTACGTTTCAAAATTGTTTGCCCAGACTTGGGTTCAAAATTTTGACTGTCCACTTCACAACAGAAAAAAGGACGGTGTGTGTGTGTGTGTTCAAAGCGATGACCAGGAGGACTGCCCGGGACTCAATTTATATGACTAAATTGAGTTGTTGTGAAGGAGTCCGGGTAATGTAGGTTGAGCATACAACCAGAAAACGGAGGAAAATAAGACATTTAATTGACATACTTTTCGTATATATCACTCCAGGGAAGGGAAATGGATTTCTCTCTCCATTTTCCCTACTCACCTGTCTCTCTGTAATGGACAGAAAGAGGGAGAGGGAAGGAGGGAGAGTTTGGTAAATGGACGAAATTTTTCCTGTATACTTGTACAGACCAACTTATATAAAATTATTCAATTAGAATGAGAGCCTTCTTCTATGTACTATGTAGTATGTAGTCCAGGTTGTACATACACGGCTCTACCTGAGAGACAATTGAACCGGGGGTAATATAAAATAATGGGGAACATTAATTTTTTGTGTGTGGAACCTCCGCTTCACTAGCCAATAGACATGGTAATCCTTTTTCAACCGAATTACGGTTCCTGTGGATGGAAACCACTCATCTATTTAACTGTAATGGAAGGGTAAAGGCACAGAACGGGGCTCAGATTCATGGACTCAGCAGTCAATATATGGAGACGCGATGGGTGGTCCCATTGTAATGAAGATTGAAGAAATTGATGATCTAATCAATGGTAATGAGTAATTAATAGTAAAGATTCGAGAACGAGCCTTCCATCATCAAAACAACGAAAACTCAAAATTGAACCAGATTTTGCTCAGGACAAGGGTTCGGGAGAAATGGAAGATACCCGGTTTCTCCCACCTGTGTTCATCGGGAGAAACGCAAGAAATGGGAGAAATGAAAATGCACTGAAAAAATCACTGAAAATGTCCAGAAATATCTATCAAAACTTGTAATAAAAATGTCAAAAATTGAGATCTTGAGTGATTTTTCAGTGGCTTTTCTGTGATGTTTTTCAGTGCCTTTTCATATCTCCCGGTTTCTCCCACTGTGCACTAGAAATTCATTTCTCCCGGGAGATACGGAACCCTGCTCAGGACATGTTCTGAACAAAAATTGATTTGGAAATTCGGGATCCGAATTGACAAGACCCGTTTCAAAACAGTCATGTTTATTTAAGCTTGGCACACACACACACGAGTACAACATTCAATGGTGTACAGATTCCGCGCAAAAAATTTTAATTACAATTGAAACGTGGAGTTTTTCGCAACCGCTCCATTTTTACTCAGGTTTTTTGAGCATACAAATTTTGTATTACAAAATTTTGTGATCCATTTCAGAATTCCAAAATGAACACACACACAGAATTTACACAACGACTTGGCTAAACATTAATGAGGAGAGAGATGGTATTGACAACAATGAAACCCAACAATGTAATATAAGTGGATCGTTTTACACTAAAGTAATCTCCAATTTTGACAGCTAAAACTGGTAGGGAATTTACAATAGATTTTTCAAGTCCCCTTGAAAATTCGTTGGGAAAAGATGGATCGAGGAATGACGTCACTATCAAATTCCTCTTAACTCTCTCGACACGTTCCTTGAGCTTAGCAGCAGGTGTGAAGAATTTGACGAAGACTGCATTAATCCCCAGGAAAGGGGAGAGAAATTGAGAGTACATTTTGAATGGGATTTTCCCAAAGAGACGGACTATTCCAAAGCCAGACGAAATTACCATGACGGATGACAACAATAAATAAATTGGGAGGCTTGCTGACCCGTAAGCATTTTGAAAGAGGCGGGATAGGATCAACCATCTTCTGTACAGTTTCACTCGACCGCCAAAATTCAAACGTTGGCGGCTAGTCAAAATTAAACATTTCAATACCTTTTCCATTACAAATATTTTTGCATTAAATTTAATAAAACATTATTTGTCCCGTAAATGCAAAATCTTCCATTCTGCCGAGCCCGACTCGATGGAGTTTTCAAAAAATCTTAGAAAATGGATGATAATTTCGAAAAATTTTGGAAAATTACTGAAAATTATTTGAAATTCAAAGATTTTTCAGTGATTTTCTAAGAACATGGTGAAAAATTTGAACAAAATTGTCACTTTTTGTGGATGAAGTTTTGGCTAAAAAAAGTTAATTAATTTTAAACTGAATTTTACGCACCTCCCTTCAAATTCCGCGCCATTCCGCATCGTCTCAGTATATAGAAAGAGGATTGTAATATACGAATACAATCCGCCCCAAATTGGTCCCAGAAAAAGGACGAAAGTGATCACAAAAGTTAAATACATTCCCAAAAATTTCCAGGCCGGTGGTAGAATTGAAAAGTAAAACATTGATTTGTCCGGATTTGAAATTGCCGCCATTACATTTGAAAGGTAACGGAATGACAGGAGAATTGTGAGGATGTGGAAAATTGAAAACTCGTTTTTGAGACCACTTTCCGAGGCTAAAAAAATTAAAATTAATTAGGAAAAATTCAAAAACAATTAGAAAAATTTCAAGTTTCCCGCTTGCGGGTAGAAATAGACTCTCACCTCTCAGTTTTATACGGTACTGAATAATTTCATTGTAAAACTTGATGACGTCATCATAACGTGACCATGTATTCCAATGGTAAGCCATGAAAATGATGGCGAGGATCCAAAAATTGAAGAGAAATATGAGTCCACCAATTGCATTGATGTTTCTCCATAGTCCATTTTGACTAATCCGAATTATTGTCTGGAGAAGGACGTGCGTCCAATATACTAGTTGACATCCAGTGAAGAAGGGACCAGTCAGCAGCCAGAAGAATAAACGGAATTTCCCACATTGGGTTAACTTCCCCAGGGAACGGTCCCAGTGGAACGGGATAAAGTTGAGGGTTGTGAGTACTTTTAGGGCAATGGAGAGTTTGGGTATTGTAGGGACAGACATGGGATTTTTAATGCGGCTTTTTGTACACAAAATTTGAGAAGAGATAATATTCCAGAAAGAATAGAAAATGGATTTATGGAGCATTCGTTCGAGGTTCTTCATTCTAAGTGGCGGACGATGGAGGGTAAAAGTGAATGTGGAAAGAATTGCAAAATATCTCGGTTAATGACACACACCGATAATTTCCGAATTACGAAAGTATTATTAGGTCAGCGTCGTAATTTTTTTTAATGGATGAAACTGTCAAATTGAGTGTGGAAAAAATCATAATATTAATCGGAACAATTATTTTGTGTGGAATAAAATTATGGAATAGAAAATGGTACTCTTCCAATTTGGGTAGAAAAAAGTGGCTACGATGGATTCCAGTTTTTATTTTCAAATTCCTGTATGGAAATTCTCCAATTTTATGAACGAGATGTAAAAAATGTTTTGCTTTATTTTGTGTACGTCTACGAGGTGAATGTTTGTTTTTGAGAAACGTAACGTTTCAAATGTTTTTTACTTCAAGTAGAAAATAAATTGAGATACTCGTACAAAAAGTATATATGACCAGGTGGGGAATTGTGGCGAATCTCCCGTACAGACGATTAATAGCTGAAAAAAGTTGGAAATATTGTTCGAATTTTGTGTTGAAGGTGAGGGTTTTAATTTAGTTCTTCCCGGCGTTCTCCCGTCTTGGAAGTTGAATTTTATTTCTTCCGGGAAATATGGGATAACAATGTATCTAGTCATGATCCCATGTTTTCCAATCATGATACATGATTACGTAATACATATTATTGATAAAATTGCAGCCTGACGGAATTGTAAACTGAAGAGAAGGACAGACATGCGGATGCCTAATGGTTGTTTTTGAATCGCCAATGGTGATTAGAGAGTGGGGGGTACGCAGGGGAGGGAATTATGGGTGGTCCTCTCTGTCCGAACTTTGAACCTCCTAAATACTCATATTAAAATGGATCGAGTAAAACAATAATCAGAATTCTAATTAGATCTTTCAAAGATTATCTTTGGGTAGTACTAAATAGTAATTCATAGTATTGTACGTCTTTCACAAAATTGACCCGATCTGACACGACTCAAACCGACCAAAATTATTGACTCTACATTTCAGGTGCCCTTTAGACATTCTTTCTGCTTTGATTGCCTTTGAATTCGAGCTCTGCTGCTTCGTCCCAACATGCATCTCAATATGTATCCATATACCGTATAGGATATACAACACAAACACTACAAAATTTGTAGTACAAATCCACACTTGTCACAATAAACTATTTAAACCACGACACTGTTTTAAGAATTCAATTTGGACAATGCAATTTGCAATTAGTGCAATTGGCACGTTTCGTTATGTATGGTATAATATACTGGGTTAAATTATGTAAATTGTGGTAAACAATCAGGAGGTAAACAATACAAAGGAGGAGTAAACAAAGTCCTGAATTGCCTCCATAAATATTTACAGTTCACCAATTTACATTCTAAGTACAAAATAATAAGAAAATTAACTTGTGAGTAAACAAAGCAGTCTCCAGTCTCCACCAGTAAATGTCATGACTCATCATTCATTAACATTGTCCGAACGGCAACTTCTTTAAATTTTTAAAGGAGCAAGTCATATACTTGTATTACAAGTTACAAGTCTTATAACTTTCACGTCAACAAAATTGAAGATTTATGCCTTTTTCATAAAAAGGACTCCAACACGCGGTGGCCATTGCATTGAAAACAGTCATAGAGAAATGAAGGAAGTAATTTAAGGACTGTTGTAAAGTCTTAAAGGAGGGGTAATTTTCGAAGAACCTTTCTTCAAGAAAGGAAAAATTCTCGTAGAATCTTCTGTTTCTCCCATACTACAGAATTTTTTTAATTGGTTCGTTTACAATGCCAAGGTGGATAGAGGTAGGTAAACCCACAAAGATCTAGCCTACACTTACTAAGAAATTCTGAGTAAGAATATTTCATCCTTGTCATCCAATCTGCAATGGAAATGATGGAGAGTAATTGAGAGTTTCTTAACCTAATTACAATATCCCTATTAAATCATTTTGAAAAGTCAAGAGTCATACTTGTACACAATGCTGTTCATGAAAGATTTGCAAAATACAATCCTCCGCTTTCTTTTATTCTAAAAAGTCGTCCCAGCCAAAACACCTTCGCACGAGTTTTTGTTTTGCAAAATTATTTTAGTCCCTTTGAGTTGTAGAATTGGAGAAAAATCCTAGTTTTGAATTTCTAGATCGTCATGAAGTTGTTCAACTGGTCAAGGATATCCCTCCTACTCACACTCACCATTTTGGTCATGATGGGAATTTTTGGAAAGACTGTGAGTTCGGAATATTCCTTCATTTATTTTTGCAATTATGAATTGTCTACAGCGTAAAATTCAATTTTTAAACTTGTTAAAAATATTATTTTTAAAACGGCTTGAAATCGCGCAGTCCACTCTCTTTCCAATAGAGAGTCTCTGTTAGAGACACACAGGAAGATGTAGACAGGTCCTCTAAAGCTGTTTAGAAAATCCTCAATTTGTGAAATTTTTTTTAATAGACCGCTCGAAGTTTGGAGAGAGTTAGAAGAGGCTCTGCTGCCCATTTGAACGTTTATAATCAAAATAAGGCAGCCAAACCAATTCCAAGACTTCCGGATCCACCCAACCACTACAATCCAGCTCATGTTCACACACCCATTTGAATTTTCCCGGTTTCAAAATGTATCAATTCCTGTTTAATTAATACAAATGAAATCAACGTCTTTTGTTCATTTCATTCCTTGCGGCCGACAGTCAAAATTAAAGCATATAAAAGTGTGTAATCGCTTTGAACATTTGCATTCATACAGGCAATAAATCATTGCGCAAAAATTGTGCAAAAAATTCTTTACATATTCGTCTCTTCAATGAAGAGTCTTCATGAATTCCTTGCAAAAGTAATTTTACACTCGGATAATTTCCAGAGTAATTTTTACATCATTTGGTTTGACAAGTTCGCAGGATCATTTCGCACTTTCTTGACTAGAGATCACAGAAAAAGTAATCAATTTTCCAAAGTGAATTTGGAATCATCATGATATGAAACGCACTTCAATCTACATTATTCAATCTACTGTAGCCAAAAGTAAAATAACAAAAGGGAAAGGAAAAGGGACGGCTGTGGCTGGGATCCAGCGATGTACAATCCACATTGACTGCGATGAATTTCAAACTTTACTCCTCAACTCCAAGAATAGAAGGTCCACTTGTTGTGTTGGAGGGTTTTGCAATGAAGTCAAGAATGTCAAGATTAACAAGGCAGTAGACTGCTCTGATTACCTTGGGTGAGTGCAATGGAATTTAAATTAAAATTAGGAGGAAAGGTAGAGCAGACTCCGGAGCCGACGAAACTTTGTCGGCGGCGGCGGCTGACAGTCGGCTGGAAATTTTTACCAACGAAACTTAAAATTTTGCGACGAAAAAATTGAATTTTTCAACTGAAACATCGGCAATCATGCGAAAAAAGTGGCCAGCAAAGCGAGCCAAAGATTTCCAAAATTTTCAAATCAAAAATGATTTTCTCACAAAAATGAGATTCAAAAATTCAAAAACGGACTCTTTTTCATTGAATTTTTTGAAAACCGGTTAATTTATGCCTCCAGCCGCGGCTCAGCCGTCATGTTTCTCGGCGGCGGCTAAAATTTCAAAAGATTGTAGGTGGCGGCGGCTGAAAATCGGTGGCTCCAGAGACTGAGGCAGAGTATAGAGAGTCCGTCATAGATTTTTCACTGGCACTTCAAAGTACCGAAAAATTAAAAAGTGATGCAAATTTTGGCAGGTCAGATCAGTGGGTCAATTACACGCAGATGAATACAAAGGATCCAAAAGTTGTCTACAGCAAAGGAAAAAGTGGGAAAAGTGACAAGAAATCCAAAAGCAAAACTTCGAAGAAAAGGAAACCACAGAAGAATAGAAGAAACAAGAAAAAATATTAGAAAATGTATTTCAATAGCGAAATTGTAACACAAATAATGTCCTTTTGAATTATTTTTGAATTTAATTAAAAAAACTATCATTCAAACTTTAACCTTATATATTTTTACACAAAATAATAATCTTAGTACATTTTAAATTGTATTTAACACCACTCTTCGTCACTCTCGACTGGCATTCCAATAGGCCCTTCAACCATCTCAACTTTGACCTTTCTATGAGAGTCAACTTGAATCCTACTGGATTCTTGGCAAGAATTTCTTGCCCATTCTTCCCAAATGTAATCCCTTTTCCTCTGCTGCCCTTGTCCCATCTTCACCTGATTTTGAAGGTCCCGCTCTCTCCTCAGAATTTTTCCCACTGAGTGAGTGAGGACTAACGAAGTAATTTGACTTCCCCCCTTCACCGCCCGTTGTCTCCTTCTCTTTTGACTCCAACTCTCCCGCCATCTCAGAACTGCCAGGTTTGGGGTGACCCAGCCAACCCGGAACAAACTTTCGAGTGGACGTTGTAAAGGTACACGTAATTGAAGAAGAGGGAACATTTCAAAAGCTTAGAAGCAAAAGGAGCTTAAATGGAAATGCCCCTGCGTGTGTATTTCTAAGGTGTG
>WJFB01002899.1:0-15978 GCA_009870185.1 Pygmarrhopalites habei
TCTTACTTGTCACTCAGCAACTTGTGTCCTTCAGCTGTGTACTTGTGTACATACTAAAGAGAATAATTTAATTGGACTTTAGTAAACAGAACTCGGAGTCGGAGTTGAAAAAAAGCGATTTTTGAAATGCAGACTCGAGCACGAAATCCTTGGCGAAATCTTAGTGCGTGCTTTGGAGCTTGAAACTTTGGAACAGTCTCTGTTACAGAGAATTGACCGATTTCTGACAACCGCCAGCCGGGCATTTCGGGAAAATGCCTTGTTTAAGTGAACTCGTGATTGACTGTATTATTTGTGGAGTACAGCAGAAATGTTCCAAAGTGAACATGTCAGACGTTAACTCGAAATGGGTAAAGGAATTTTTCTATTTGTGTTTTAGCGTGACATGGGGACATACATTCTGAAAGATCTAAAGAGGGATATTAATTGTATTTCAGCCCATCTATTTTTGCGAATTGTTGGGTATTGAAGGGGAAAATTTGCATTCTTCACTTGAGGATGGCTTTTACTGTCCCCACTGCTACTCTAAGATCAAGACGGTATGCAATTTTCTATATTTTATAAAAATCAAATTAGCTTTATATTTGACTGTTAATTTCTCCCTCTATTTCATGTGCACTTGAAGGTAGCCACAGTTAGTGACCTGATGGCGAAGATGATTGGTAATGAAAATGTTTTATCATAAAAATTATAAACATGATTTTTCTTTGACAGTTTTCACTTTATTTCTTATACTATTACTTTATTACTCTTATAGTGACTATGCAAGAGATGAAAATAAAGCTGGATGATGAACTGTACATGGGAAATGTACATTTGCCGACGATTTCAGAGGATGATCCAGAGACTGTTGAAAAGACACAGAATAAATTGAGAGTTGAACTCTTTCGAGGTAAAAATATTTTTTTCAATGAAAGTTGTCATGTTTAGTCAATAGTGGTCATTCAACTAAATTGTGTCTTTCATCTGTTCCCTTTTAGCTTATGAAAAGAAATTGGAAAGAGAAAAAATAGCTGCGATACCTGTACCTGTTGAACCTCCAAAAGTAACAGTTGATGAAGAAACTCAATGTATGATTGTTCCAAGTCTTCCAGAGCCAACAGGAGAAAGTAATTCTCAAAAAGAGGGTAACAGCAGTTCTGAATCAAGCTCACAGTCACCCTCACAGAATCAACCTACTACTAGTACTAAAGGGAATGATGGAAAGAAGCATTTAGTTAAAATGTAATGTCCTTTGAAATGAATTTTGTTATCGACTTTACTTAATTTTTGTAAACTTATTTTTTGCGCTTGACTAAAAAGTGTTTCCTGTACTTATACAGACGACTACCACACAATATTACAAAGCAGGTGCTGGATACCTTGGTCGCACAATCTCAAGGCAGCAATGAGGAAAGTCATCTCATCATTCAAGGGTTAGTTTGGAATTTATAATTAAGGTGAAAAATTTCTTCTTTTGACTGTATTAATTCTTTGTGTGCTTAATTTTATATAGTTTCGTGGAACGATCCAGCCCTACTCCTACAGTTACTGAAGGAGAAATTGAATATAGATCAAATCATGAATTGATTGAACTGGAAGGTTTGAGTGGGTTGACTCTCGCTTTGCCGGAAATTAAGACTGGATCTCGTACAAAGAGTAAAGACATCAATACCATATACTGTGATGTTTTTCGTTTTTAGATTTATGAATTAATGAATTTCTTTTGACTCGTTACAGAATCTGATATTGATGTAGATGAAGATGCACCATTCTGTAATATTTGCAAGAAAGTATTCACCAGCATTGGTTATCTCAGACGACATGCAAGGCAACATGAAAATCTTGACAATTCCAAGACCGAACAGTCGCCAATTACTAAATCAGTGAGGACATGATGATTTTTCTTCATTACGTTTTCCCTCTCATTACTATGGGTGTATCAAACTGTATATAGACATTAATGATCCATATTTTTGTTGTTGTTGTACATATTTGATTCAGACTGAAAATGGTACAAATGAAGATGATGAAACGAGGACAAGTGAGGTTACTCCATTGCCTGGAAAAATCAAGCCTACAAGAAAAAGAAAATTGGATTCTAAACTGGACACCAATTCAACTTCAACTCCATCAATGGGAGATGTTGAAAATGTACCATCCACTAGGAAGACCAGGTCACCAAGAGTTGATTCAAAAAAGAAAACTGTGGAATCTAATGTAAATAAAATGGACAAGAAGCAATCATTGGCTGATTCACAAATTGTTGATAATGTTGCAATGGAAGTTGTTGTTGACACCCCTTTGACTGAAGATTCTCCTACCAAGCCTGTTGTTGCAACTCCAGTGCAACGAGATGTTGAAAATACTCCATCACCTAGAAAGGTCAAGTCTTCAAGAATTGATGAATCAAAGAACAAAAATTTAGGATCTCAACAGAATAATGAAGGAAAAGTGACCCGAAAGAGTCGGGCAAGAATTACTGTTGCTAGTGCAGAGACACAAACAGTTGTCACTACAAAAAGAATAACTAGGGCTGTAGAGAATGTAGGAAAATCTGTTGAAGATGTTGAGATGACCAGCCCACTCAAGACTGCTTCTAATGTGAATCAACAATCTGCTGAATCCTTATCTGCTGCTTCTCCTATCGGTACTCGAAAGAGTACTCGGGTCCGAAAACCAATCTCATAAAACCCAAGTTTGTTGTTAAGTAGGTTTTGAAGAATAATATATCCTCCTTTACTCATGATTGATTATTGACTCTTACTCGTGGCCTTTGAAAGTTATATAGGTATATACCAATTATTTTTGACCATTTACATTAAAAGTTATATTATGAAAAGTTTAAGATTCCTAATTCACTAACCATGTGACAAGGTACATGTCCTAATCGTAAGTCACTGTGTAATTTTATATCTATGCATGTAAGTTTCGGTTAACATATGACATTATGATTTAGTCGTATGATTATTATTTTTATTGATTATTATTCTTGTATGATTAATTCCTTTATAAATATTATACAAAATTTAACGAGTCATTGTTATACTTTTGTCAAAATCAGTTGATGGTTTGATGAAGAAATAAATCATATATCTACCTTGGTAGATACATAACTTAATCTGATGTGAGTCTGATTGCTGCTGTTTATTTGACTTTCGTAATAAAGATGAATGTTTAATAGTAAATGTACTAATAATCTTGTGTATAATAATATTGCTTTCCTATGCGAGTTCACACAATGCATTTTCGAAGGATTCAAATAAATGACAACAAAGGCAGCCTTGATCTTGGGCGGTTGACTGTTCAAAGCTTTACTAAGCCAGCCTTAGTAAAAGCATTAGAGAAAGCAAAGTTTAGAAATATTGAGTCAGTGCTCATCTTTCCCGAATCGGATTAAATAATGTCAGACTCTGACTCGGGTGGTTCATCCGGCTCTGCGGAGACACTTTTTGACGAACAGGAAAATACAGAAGTAATCAACAGTCAGGATATAGGCAGTACTTTAGTAAACGATGATGTACTTTTCGTAGAAGGCAATAATGACCCTTCCTCTGTGGAACCACAAAGTATGACAGATCTTCGAATGCGGTTCAGCAAACTTATTGAAACTTGTCAAGGTCAGTCTTGTCGTTTTAGATAAAATTCATTTAAGTAAAGCTTTCAGAAATGATTTCAAAATGTATGATATATTCAATATATCGTATTGTAGTTTACGAGGGTAATGATGAGATTGAGGAGAACTTGAAAGAAACAATGACTCGAAATATTAGGACTGGGAAAAGACTCTTTACGAGACTCTACGAAGGTAAGAGAAAGTTAAAACTATGTGACGGAAAATGAAATGTAGCTTTACAGTTTGGTTTTGTCATAATTAAATTTTTTAGGTGATGGTGTGGATCAAATGTATATTGCTTGTCTTCATGCCAAAACCTGCAGTACAGTTTTACTGTCGAAAACAGAAAAAATTGGGTCAAGTTCGTCTTTGTTCAACTTGGATACTTTTCTAACATCATTGGTAAGGGAATTTCTTATAAATTTCTATTGTCAACTTTTATTTTGTAATCAAAAAAACATTGTCATTATGATTTTAGTATGAAAAAGCTCAAGGAGAGTGTGAAGATGAGTTTTCCCCGGAAGCGGCGTCGTCAATGATTGCACTAGAGGCTAATAAGTCTCAAAAAGCAGTACCTACCCTAGTGTCTTTACTAGGATCATTTGACAGAAATCTCATTTTAACCCCTCCTGAAATCACTCCAAAGAAAGTACGGGCCCCTCCAAGAAGAAAAGTATTTGAAGACTCGGAGGAGACGGCTACTCAACATGAACAAGTCGAAGTGACAGATGAGCAACGTGCTATTAAAGACAGAGAAAGTCCTGAAGCAAGGTCAAAGGAACTCTTGAAAGTTCTACAACGGATCCATCGGACTAATAAAAAGGTCCCAATTAATATGGTCGAATTCACGATGGATAAGGATGCCTTAGAAAAATATTTCACAAAATTATTCTATGTTGCATTCTTGGCTCGTGATGGCCACGTTTCAATTAAACGAAAGAGTGAGTCTAAAAATTTTCAATATTCCGTGAGTTACACTAGTTTCACTTACAAATGAACTTGTTGTAAAACAGAGAGGGTGACGGGAGACAAGCGAAAGTTTGACTCTGACCTGTATTTGACACCAGAAGAGCCGCCCCAGAAAGGGGACAGAGATGACCATGACTCCATTCCACGAAGCCAACACATTGTGTCTTTCAATGCAAAAATGTTCAAGGTGATTTACATTTATTTCACATTTTTTATTTTAATGCGAGTGTTTCCTGTGGGTGGCTATGAGGGAAATGGGGCAATGAAAGTCATGCATTACTATTTATTCTACTGTGAGTTAAATGTTAACTAGTTTTTTTTCTTTTGTAGGCATTGTCAGATGCATCACATGGAACACCTTTGGTTACTTTTGAGCCTAATTTGTAATATAGACAATTTTTATTATCTTTTTGACTTTGGAAAGTACACTCAATGAACAATCCACAACACATACTTCGCATTACAACTTTCCTCATGTTATTTTAAAAATTATGACAAAGTGCTATGCACATACAATGTTTCCAAGTACTTATAGTTATTAAAGTAGACTAGAAACTCAGGTTGTAAGTTCTGGAGAAAGTGATCATGTTGACAGAGTACAAGACAAAATTTACAAAACCATGTTAATCTTAGCAATAGATAATTGTTTTTATATTACAACGAAATGAATAAATTCTTCAACTATTTTTCTTTTTAAAAAAGGCTGTTTTGCTTGGCTAATATCTCTGGGACTCTTAGAGACCAAAGGTGAAAGTAATTATTCGTCGAATAGTCAAATGTCAATCTAACATATTATTGTAAGGAGCCTTTAGGAGACAAAAACATTCTACTGCACAAAAAATTCAGATGAAATTTTCTCATTTATTGAAGAAATATAATAATGGTCTTTTTATACATTACGTCTGTACAATAAGTAAAATGTTCACTCACAAGTTTGTATAGTCATATAGTTCTTAGGAATTATTCATCATACTTTACTTTACTGTGTGACTAGAAGAAAACAGTAGTACAAATGACAAAGACATACTTAAGAGCAGTATTGAGAAGACTGTTGTTGTTGCTGACCAGTACACTCAAATTGTGTTTGGTCTTGTTCATTGCAAATGAGAGCATCTGGACTGCAAGTGTGAGTTTTGGCTGGAATTTCGGACATACAACAAGGTTGAATAGTAATTTGAATTGGAATTTGAGGTTCTTGGCAGTCTGGAGGAGATTGGTCTTCTTCTTGAGGTTGTTGACAAAATGAGATTTGTTGTTGTTGCTGTTGACCTGGGTGTTGGGGACATGGACGACCATCATTACAACAACACACGGATGGTAGGGAGCACTTGAAATTTGGACAAACATCTTCAAGAAATGCTCGGTAATTGACGCAAAGAACTTTCAATGGGGGACGTGGTTCAATCCATTTCAGTACACACTACAACATATTTAAATATGTAATGATAAAAATTATGATTCCACACGTTATCATAAATTAGCATTTGCTAATTATTTCAATAGTGTATGTATGACAAAAGATGGCAAGGAATTACCTGAATGGCTGCAGGTTTGGCGACGGGAGCCGGATTATCTTCCCAGTTGAGGAATTTGAGAAGATCACAATAATTGACTCGACAACACTCATCGTCACACGCCGTGGGGAAACTAGACACAAATCGCATGTAATTAAAAACTATTCTACAACCATCATAATACCTCATCAATTTCTTACTTGGCCACCAAGTAATTCAAAAGATCTCTATCAAGTGGAAGTTTAGCTCCTTTCAGAGTTTGTCCCAAAGTATCCCGGTCCACTTTTCCTGTTCGACAAGGATCGTGGTAGCGGAACGTGTACTCCACACGAGCTAATAGCATCTTGTCGAAATTATTTCTTCGCAGCTCAGTTTGACAGATTGCTCTATTAAAAGAGAGAATAATTTGATTCAAATCTCCATTACACATAATTATTTTCTTTTCTAACGCAACTCACTGTAAAGTTTGCCAGTCTGTTCCAGGCGGAGTTGCATGACAAGCATAGGCACGGGACAAAGTTTCCAGTTCATGTTCACTCAAGCCACATTTGGAAATTTCAAGGAGGAGACTGGAAACAATGTGATTTTAATTTCATCATAAAACACGAAAAGAAAATGTAGCATTCAATTTAGAATTTAAGTAATTTTGAAAATTTTCACCTTTTGAAATTCCGTAAATCCATTACACCTGCGGAGAAAAGATACCGGTGAAAGTTCATTTAATTCCATTTCACACGTAAGAATCATTTTAAAATTAAGCTGTGAGTCACACCTTGAAGACAAGTGTCATTTTGAGCAAAACACTGTAAAACACTTTCTGCCTGTAGTGGACCAAACGCTTCTCGAACTTTGCCTAAAACTTTACACACATCTGCATGTGGGAACTACAACAAAAAAGATTAATTAATTTGTCATGATGTGCAATTCTTGAGTATTTTAATTTAAATCACTAACCAATTCTTTATTAGCTTCCATGTAAGAGTAAGTAAATTCATCCGCACTCAGCAGTTGAAATTTAAAGCTGTTCATATCCAAAATGTTCCCCACAGAAAAATCCTTGGGGTCATAGTATTCTGAAATAGGAAATACATTTTAAATATCACAAAGCCTATTTAGTTGTCATTTCAGTATGAGAAAAAGATTCTTTGTAATTTTACCTGCTGGTTTTCCAATTTCAGGTTGATAATTGGGTTTTTTCACTTGACTCCTCAGGAGGAAATTCCCCTTGGGTAAACCTACAATGACACAATTTTTGTCCAGAAATATTTTCGTCTAGCTTTTTTAACATCAATTTTAACGTCAATCTGGACAGTTTACCTGTATTAGGATGTTCATTTTCAAATATCTGGATCGTGTCATCGCTCATGTAATAGTTGATTGTGAAACGTCGGGCAGCATTGACCCGTTGTAATGGGCAATAGAACTTGGCTTGGAATCTCAGTATGTCCCTTTTTTGACGGAGAAAAAAAATATATGAAAAGAATATCATCATTAAATTAGACTTTAATCTATTTACTTTTCTTTTGCTGCAGCTTTCCTATAGTCCTTGATGTATGGTCTCATTTCCAGACTGAGACAACTGACAAGTGAGTCTTCTTCTGTCCCCCATCCGGTGTAAGGAGGAATTTCCGGGCAAGGAACTTCCGGTTTTCTTTCATTCAATTCCAGCGCGGTAAAATCCTCTATTTTACATCAAAATCCATTAACAGCTTTCTCTATTAAATTGTTTTCTCTGATGTTACGGGACAAGGAAAAAGAAAATCAACTCACGGATATTGTATTTATCTCGGTAGTACTGTTTGGTGAACTCATCACAATCTGTGAGGGTGAATGCCCTTCCAAAAATATTAATGACTGCTCCAATAGCCAGGTCATTACATTTGTAGTAGGACACGTCCCGACCACCTAACCCCAAATTGTCAACTAGATAATGAGACTTCCTACAGGCACCCGAATGAATTGATCCGAATACGTTGAGAATTGTTAATGGAGTCTCAACACCTGGCAAACACACATTAATTTAAATCATGGACTTTAAGTGTATGCAAATAAATTTAACATTATTACCTGGTAGAGGCACCAAATCTTTGGGATCCTACAAGTTTGAAATTTTTAGAAAAAATTTTCTTTACAAATGTAAAAGGGTCATAAGAACAATTCATTTTTAACACTCACTTTTGGTACTTTCCCCCTTTTGATGAAGACGGGGAAGGAGTCGTACCCGGAATTCGGACGAATGATTTCTCTCACTTCCATTGATCCATCACTGAGAAAATAGTGAACGACGAATTGACGAAGATCACCAAATAAATTGCAACGATCTGTAGAAAATTTATAATATATTTTGTAGGATTTTTATTTTTAAAAAAATTTAAATTAGATTCGTCAATTATTACCATCCCAGTACGCCCAAAATCTGAGGACATGGCGATCATGCATCAGAAATGGTCCCCTCGTGTCAACAGAGTAGTGTGGTTTCCGAGCAAACATGCTGACTTTATTCTTAATTAAAAATAAAAATCGAATTGATTTCAAATCATCTTCCTAATACATTTAAAGATTTTTTCTAAAAGAAATGCTCACATCCAACATTTTACATGTAGCCACGTCTTTGGGAAGGTCCTTTAGTAATCATATAACGCAGGATTAAAATATGAATGCCCAAACTCAGTAATTGAATCCATTATTAATTGACTAAATTAATAGTTTCATACCATGTTTTCGGGGACAGGGATTCCCAGACGGTTGAGAAAGTTCCTTGTGAATTGGTCACAAGAACA
The DNA here is from genome assembly GCA_009870185.1 of Pygmarrhopalites habei. Taxonomy (NCBI): domain Eukaryota; kingdom Metazoa; phylum Arthropoda; class Collembola; order Symphypleona; family Arrhopalitidae; genus Pygmarrhopalites; species Pygmarrhopalites habei. Next base: position 8,859 of record WJFB01002899.1, read on the forward strand.
TATGAAGAATACTTTCCCATACAAATTAATCTCACAACCCACATTAAAATGTTCCACATTGTAATATTTATTTTCACAGGGTGGGGGGAGAGGGATTCTGTGACGACGGATGATTGTCCCTTGCGGTAGGCCAGCATTGTACGTCGCCGGTTCACAAACTTTCACCGTGTCGTCTTCCAGGAAAAAAAGAATTTTACACTGGTGCACTCGATAATTCTCCAAATTTGACTCTGGAATTGGTTCTGTTGGGATTACAATTCAACATGTGTGAACATCACAAAATGTATGTGTCAAATATATGTCAAAGGTTGTGTGAGTACCTTGATAGTATCCATCAAATTTGAGCACCTATTCCAAACAAATCAATTAGTCTCAATGAAAACCACAACAGATTTCTTTATGATTCAGTGAAACTTGAACTGGAGACCTGTTTGTCAAATGCTAGCCAAGCTGGAACCTTTGGCCCTTGACCTTTGGGATATATGGACGTGTCTGGCATGGAATGACATGGAGCCCATGGTGGAAGAGTTTTCCCTCCGATTCCTGGTTTATTTCTGGGACAGTCCCGATCCTTCAACACTGCACAATCACACACACATTGTCAAATTGTTACAAAAAGTTTAAATTTTTTGAAATATTTAAAATGTGACCCCATATTTAAAGAAAAAACGTTTACCCGGGATTCCACGAGCCAAACCCCAGTGTTGAGGTCGATGAAATCGGTCTGCTCCAGGCTGACATGAAATTAATTTTAATTTTAATTGCGTGTCTTCACGAATGACATTATTAAATCAAAAGCAGTATTTCCTTACTTTGAAGTTGAATGAATTTCCGGGTAACAATGGAAGACTCTTTGCCAGGCATTGGTCCAATGAATTACCTAGAGGCTTGTAAGGACAGTTCATCTTTCAAGTTGAAAGTATTTAAAGTACTCACTACTGTGGACTAGTCAAATCCCTGTACAGTACAGTAAAAAATGTATTTCTTTTATAAAAAATAGTGCTTTTGTCCACGAGTGTTTTTTCAAAAAAATTAAAATGCAGGGATACAGACACTGAAAATCACCATTTTTTTCTTTTGTATGTGTGTGAACTGGACAAGTATGATTCAATATTTTATTTGCATTAAGTGTGACAGAGTCACATGTATGTGTTCTATTATATGATTACTCTAAGGATCTGGAACAAAGTTGACTCTGGAGTTTTTTCAATACACTTAATTTATGCAAAGCTTAGTCTGGAGAAACCATGGTAACTACAAAGACCATGTTTAATCGACAATTGACCTCTTAGCTAAGTACAAGTTCTACAGAGTATACTGATGAAAGAAAGATGCACTTTATGGTCATCTTAAATGTAAATATGTAAGCAGTGCTATAAACTTGGCTAGTTTTTCAGACTTGTGTAGCGTCATGCGTCAGTGCATCCATTTTAATTATGTATTCACCTTCAACCCTAATGATATCCTAAGTGCAGTAATTGTAAAGAGGACAAAAAAAATTTAACGGCTCCACTAATTACATAAACTACAGTCAAGTGGACAGTTTTTGCGTATCTCCTCAGCATACACACTGGGAGTAAAGTATGTGGTATTATGTATCCTTTTTAATTACTCCCATTTGGTCTGTCCAAGAATCATTTTCTCTGAACATGGAAAATTTGCAACCTGTCCTGTAAGGCATAGAACAGGTTTACTATTCTCCAGGTACTCTGAGTGAGTGCTATATCCATTACCTGCAAAGAGAAAAGGATGAGGGGAGCTTCAGCATTTTGCCCGCGGCTTCACATTAGCATTTACATATCTTGACCTTCATGTTCCTCCCTGCCACCCGTGGTCAACATTATATAGTGTAGTGGTGGAAGCAAAAATCGCATGTGTCGTTTTATAATTACATTTTACAATATACGCATGTATACGAGTTACATCCACCTTTTCCCATCCACTCTTTTATTCTTGATTAAAATAAAGAAAATCCTATTCTTCTCCTTTCCATTTTTTTCGACTTCATCCGTGGTCAATTCCGAGATTATGTCTATGTCCAGCATGACCACAAATGAAATAATACATCATGTCATTGTATGTATATGGCACAGACAAGTTTCAGAACAATTTCGACTAATATTTTTTAAAAAAAGATTGTCAGAATTAATATACGGATGTAATATTTTTTTTCATTTTAAAAAAAACTGCATAAATTTTTGTATTTTCCTTGTTGGAATTATTAGCGAATAATTTTACTGATGTACAGTCTTGTAATCAACTTGTGACACACACACAGCGTCAGTATGCATAATATAACAGTGTTATAATATGAGAGTGAGAAGAAAGAAAGTCGCTTTTGTGAGTAGTGGACTAGAAAATGTGAGGTATGAAGAAAGACCAGGTCAATGCTTATTATTATGGAGAATATTTTTATTTATATTAAATATCTGATGGGTAGGTACTCACGACTGTCTATCCTAGACTTTATATGTAGTTCTACCACCAGCAAGTATACATTATATGAAGATTTCAGTGTAAGCCTCTCTCTCTCTGTTTTAGAATTAGGTAGCATCTTCTTCAACTCGGATTGGATTTTTTACTACTTGAAAAGTTTAGTGTGGGTTTGCACCTTTGCAAAATTACACCGCAAATTTTCCCAGCTCTCCTCTCTCTTCCCCTGTTCATCTCCTCCACGCTGTGTTGTGACCCCATATACAGACTTCTCCGAGTGAAATACAGTGGGTGGGTGTGTGTGTGAAAATCGCAATTAAAATGAGTAAATCACATTTTGTCAAATTAATCTTCTTCCTATTCTTCATTGTCAGTTTGACAAAGGGGGAGGGTCAACCGGCAAATCCACTTTTGTCCTATGATGTTCTTTACCAGTGGAAACAATTGGACTATAATTTTGACCCTCCTAGTCTCCGTCAAGATTACATCAAGTCTAAAAAATTTATTCCAGCAAATAATGTCATTACCGGGATCAAAGTCACCGATAATCGTGTATTTTTGACGGGTGAGTTTTTTTTATTTAGGCTCATTTATAATCCTCACACAGTCTGTCATGTACCGCTTTTGTAATTTTTGTGAAAATTTTCCAGTTCCACGATGGAGAAGCGGTGTACCAGCCACCCTCGTCAATCTCGCTTACAATTCAAGTGGATCCATTCCATTTGGGATGGAAGTGACTGTGAGTCAATCGAAACTTGGTTAAATAATTATGTAGCAAAAAATGTCCTCACAATTTTGTCATTTTTGTGCACAGTCATCCGGGAACTTGATTCCGTATCCATCATGGAGTATGCAAGAATTGGGAAATTGTAGTGCATTACAATATGTACAGTCTATGGAAATTGACCAGGTAAAGATGAATTTAATCCCAATTACCAAAAAAATTAAACAGACTTCCAGTCCATCTAATAATTAAAATACTCTTTACAGTTTAACCGAATGTGGGTTGTGGATGTCGGACGGGTGAATATATTTGAGGACAAACCGGACAACAAATGTCCACCGAAATTAGTCCTGATTGACCTGTCTACAAATAATACATTGAGGACTTATGAATTCCCTTCGTCCGTGGTGAACAGGACAGGGAGTTTTCTAAATGACATTGTTGTTGGGTGTCAGAGTAAGGATGACTGTTGGGCTTACATCACGGATGCCTTCCAAGCCAAAATCATTGTGTACAACTACAAATTGAGTAAATCCTGGTTTGTCCAGCATCCAACAATGAAAATCAATCAGACGGCCCTCAAAGTCACTATGCAAGGTAACATTTTTCCTCTTTTCAATGAAATTTCATTAGTAAGTACAGTGGATGTGCAACCTTTTGCACGTTGTAATTAAGTACATCCGAGAGGAGAGAGAGACAAAAACATGGAGGTTTCTTATCTCATGATCCCTCATCATCATCATCACGTTATAAATGAAAGGACTTACACTACAACGTATAATATTATAGGGTGGGAAATGGGATATAAACTATTTAATATGTTAACCACAGGCTGGCCAAAAAGAACATTTAGAATCCTCTCTTGTTTTACCCTTCTCCTCGAGCTTAATTGCAATTCATGTGCGTCTCTCATGTAACGTCAAGTTTGTATGTGATAGCGGAACCGGTTTAAACTTTCGGTGTGTATTTCCTGCTGACTGTACTACAATATAATATCATTTAGGGAAAATTGTTTTTGTATAAATAAATAATAATGGTTGAGGAGGAGGAGGTGTAAAAGGTTTTACTGCAGTCAACTCCTTCTGTAATAATTTATAAAGTGTATACAATTGAGAACTGCATGACTGTGGTTCCATCGTTTCAGACTCTGAAATTCAGACATTTTATTTTTTTAAAAAACACGTTGTTATCCCTTTGTTGAAGCAATGCTTTACTCCCTTCTTCTGAGTTTTTTTACTCCTTTGTGTTGTGTGTGTCTTGTTGCGATTTTCCATTGGTTAATGTGATTTATAATTAATTCTTTCATCCTTTAGCGTTTGTGATATATGTGTAGTTTTTGTTTCAGCCAATTAAAATCATAATTAAGCATTAAAAGGGGATGGATTAGTGTCAGAATACTATAACAAAAAAGGTTTGCATGCAAGGGACTACAGCTCTGGGAATTGACAAAGTTTAACCCTTTCACTCAAAATGTTGTTTTGCCCCTCTATGCTCAGGTCATTTCTCTTTTCTATTCAGACAGTTATAAAAGGGTTCCCAAAAAAATGGGATTTCAATCAAGTTCATGGACTTTGGTATACATATTTTCATTCATGTAAGTAAATACAACGGCTTTGTTTTTGTGAAGGGAAAAGACGCTAATTTTCTTTAATATGCTACATGCAGCCTCCTTCCATATATGAAAGTTAGGATAATGAAGCGTAAATATTGACTTAAATAGCCTTTTATTTTGATGCTCAGAAGCGACATCAAGTACTTTTATGGACGGAGACGTCAAAAGGATTGTCAAAATTTGCATATTTCATGTATATACTCGCATGCCCCATATCATACTAGTAAGATGGTACTACAAGTCTGCAATTTTCTCTCCCTCAATACTCTACCATGTGCAAAAAAAATATTAGGCAATTTCAATAACTTGAGTTTATAAATATCGTCAAGAAATGTTGACACATCAATTGGAACTTGAGAGTGTCAGTCAAGGAAAGTTTATCATCCTCATTTTTTTCTGCCTTCAACTATTTAAGTTACTAACACAATAATTTATACAGTCAAAGAGAAAAAAATGCTTTTGTTTACATTATTTACATCACTCCCTTAATGACAATTATATATACCTATATATTACTGCCCAGTGGTAAAGTCGAAACATTTCAACACAGAATGTCTTTTAAAGTTATTGAAATTTACGACTGTATTATACTTTTGGTGTTATTGCGCCATGAAAATCATACAGTAATACTAATTGAAATGAATTTAGAGAGAGGTAAATGATAATTTTGCGTGTGTGTTGGTTTCAATTTTGTTGCGCATTTCTCTTATGTAGTGTCCCAGCTGATTAAATATATTTTTTCTACTGTATTCTAACTAGCTAATTTCTCCCCGTCCCCAACCAACAATGGTGGTTAAACAGGAATTGTAAATGTGTGTGGCTGGAATCATAGCTAATAGCTAAAACTAGTTCACAATTATCATAAACGAAAGTCTTTCAGAAAGTCAAAACAACAACCAATTTAAATATCACACTGTGTGTATAATGCAGTGGCTCAACTCAACATGTTAAATGGAAATATTTCTGGCAATATTTCTACACATTTAAAATACAAATGGATGCACATCTGTGCCGAAATGTAACACACACACAATCCAAATTACTGGAGATTGAATGATGATTGAGGAGAATGGTCAGTAACTTGTAACGCTGATTACGCAAAGTTGGTATTAGTGATAATCGTATTAACCTTGTTTGGAATGGAGATCATGTCAGTTCTTGAGTTAATTTGAAAGTTAATTTTGTCAACCATTCCAACTAAGACACTACGGTCAAACTGTACAATGAACGGTGACACAATTTTATTACAATTTTTAGATGGACAGTACACATTCAAGGCAAATGTGGACGGGATTGCCCTTTCACCCTTTGACTCTGGTTTCAGTACTCTTTTCTACTGTCCACTCAGCTCCTACCAACTCTTTTCAGTCCCTACAGCATTCCTTCAAAGGATTCCAAACTCCAAGGGTGGTGGCTTCGACTTGGATGATGGGTCAGTCAGAACTCTTGGGACAAAATCTTCCCAGACTGATGGGATGGTGATCGATGCAAGTGGACTTTTATATTTTGGACTTTTAGGGAGTAATTCAATAAATTCCTGGAATAGTTCTTACTCCCGACTCACCCCGAAGAATCAAGCCCTGGTCGTTCAGAGCGATATTGACTTGCAGTGGCCAGACACTTTCGGCATGGACAAAAAAGGCTACGTCTTTGTCACAACCAATCGTCTACAGAAATTCACAACAAATTCATATGATTTTGCAGAGATTAATTTCAGAGTCCTTCGATTCTTTGTTGGCCTCAAATCCTACATGTTCTCCAAGTCTGACTCTATCCAAATCGAACCCGTTTCAGAACCAGAGCCAGAGAGTGGACCAGTACCACGAAGTGAACCGTAAGTACATACCTAATATATGTAGTAGTTTCTACGAAACTTAAATGTCTCAACTGTCCCTTAATTTCTTATTTTGTCATTTCCAGTGAACCTTCTCCAGAAAGTGAACCTTCTGCCGAACCTTCTGCTGAACCCCCTGCCGCTGAACCGGAAAGTGAACCTATTCCAGAACCAGAAGGAGACTCAAAGAATATTTACAAAGTTGACAATCATACTGGACATCATCATGATGGGAGTGACAATAGAATTGGAAAATCCAGTCAAGTCACTACAGCCACTGCTCACACAACTTTCGACATGTCAACTTCCTGTGCCCTCACTGTCCTCTCATCCTTCTTCTTTCTTGTACAATACATATTCTAGACATTTAGACACAAAATTATTGATAAATTTATGAGTGACTTTGTGATGGTCCAATCCCCCTCCTACTCCCTGTCAGTCTCCAAACACAAATCCATTTATCATTATATTTTGAGTATACGCCGTTTCACTAATTAAACTCTTCATCCACCTACCC
>WJFB01002900.1:0-15971 GCA_009870185.1 Pygmarrhopalites habei
CTTTGCAAACCCCCTTTTATTAATCAAGCGGGAGGTCAAAAAAATATTCTGGACACATCGTCGTGTTCATCATGTCAAGACCTATCAATCTGTCACTTCAGATCGTCAAGATAATGTAAGGACTCGAAATGAAGAGACTTGAAGTACTCAATGTATCATACCATGGAGGAATGTACTTTGGCATTTTCATTACGTGAGTAAAATATATCTGCACATATAGACGACGTTGAGCGGGGAACCCAGGATCACTTCGAGGTTCAAACCTACCTCCCCTGTACTTAAAAAATAATGTTATGATGGTTCCTCTGTTCCTAATGCCTACTCTGTGAGAGAGAATTGTTCGTCTGAAAGTAAAGGACGAGTGAGATTCTCCCACCAAGGGTATCTACAAAAATGAGGTTTGGTCATACGTTAAATGTAATTCTACACATTTTTTTAGGATTTAGTTTCATAGCTTCCGGTCTTTTGGACGACAACATGAATTCGGCAAACCAAACTTCCAGTAGTCAAGTTTCTCATACACTTTCATCCATTCAGGACAATACAAAGCCCAAATTGGAGCGATTCTGCTCGGTAAGTTTATGATGACTCCACACCCAGTACACCATCACTTAGTTGTCAAACACTTTTTCCCCACTCTACTCAAATATCAAATTTGCCAGAAAAGGTCTCCGACCTTCCAATATATATTGTCTATTCACACACTTGGGCAAACTGACAGTCCCTTTGTATGTGTGTTTAGTCAAGCAGAAGCCGAGTTTTTCCGAGAATAATAGTCCACACCTACTCCTATCCCTCCAAATTAGATTAAAGAATGTGGAAAAGTTGTGTGATGAAGGCGTTGGTGGGTGGATGGATGGATGGGAAAAAATCTATTATGAATGTTTGGCAAAAGTAAATCAAATCATGCAGATTGTATAACCTTGTGTGTTTTTCTTTCAACTTTATTCAGCAGGTAATCCGTAAGAGTAATATCTTGGATGACTATGAAATGAAAGAAGAGATAGCCAAAGGTAAAATTTAATAACTTCGGCATTTGTATAGATAACCCAATGATCGGTGTCTTTTTGTATTCTCAATTTAACCAATTTTTTCTCTCTCTCTCTCTCCTCTTATCAAAGGTGCTTTTGCAACGTGCCGTCGATGTGTACACAAACTTTCGTAAGCTTAAGTTTTAAAATGTTCACACCAATATTCACAAGCACATACTGAAAATTTGTAACATTGAACTTTTTTGTTTGTTTGTCTCTGTGGGATTTTTCTTCTTCTATTATAGGAAATTTGAACACGCTGTCAAAGTAAGTAACATTCTATTTTTGGAATTGAATCCAACTTTAGCCATGACTCTTGTTTTTTCTGATTTGATATAAATTCACACCACGTTATACGGACGTTGCACATTTTTATGAGTCATACCTACTGTCTGATGTTGAAGAGTAAAAGTTGTTTTCTTTCTCCTTCCTTCTTTCGTCTTCAGATAATTGAAAAGGGCAAGACAGACTGGCATGATGAAGTCGATATTCTTCTACGTCATTCACAACATCCTCACGTTGTTACACTGTACAATGTATATGAAGACGCCAATTCAGTTTACTTAATAACTGAGCTGCTACGGGGTGGAGAGTTGTTGGATAAAATCCTGTCACAAAAAAGATTGTCAGAACGAGAGGCGGCGGATGTTATGGCTGTGATTGCAGAGACCATTTCCTATCTTCATCGCAACGGTAATTTCTTTTGTACCTGAATAATTATCATCTAGTAAAGAGTATCAACTTAGTAAAGGCTTGACTGTATGTCTAAGTAAAGAATATAACAATTAAAAAATTACAAAATTTTTTTCAGGCGTGGTACACAGGGATCTTCAACCAGCCAATATTGTGTATGCTGATAGCAATCAAAAACCAGATGGACTTCGGGTAAATAATTTCAAAATTGTTTTACTTTTATCATGAAAAATTTTCCCAATACTAAAGTGCTTACTTTATATTTAATTACATGTCTCTTCCTCTTCCCTGATGTATGTCCACACAATGAAAATATCAACGACAACTAACAGCGTGAGTATTTCTTTTCTCATTTATAGAGTGCATAACAAGTTACATGATTGTACGTAGTGAGCAGAATTAATTTAGAGTTCATTTGCCTTTCCCTGTAATTGAGTGTGGTTTTTTTCTCTTTCGTCACCACGTTTAGTGTGTGACTTTGGATTTGCGAAACAATTGAGAGCTGAGAATGGCCTCCTAATGACTCCATGTTATACGGCTAATTTTGTGGCCCCTGAGGTGCTAAAGAAACAAGGCTATGATGCTGCTTGCGATATTTGGTCACTGGGAGTAAGTTGAATACAAATTAGTAAAACACACATGACGTATAATTGGTTACGTACTAGGAAAAGAAGGAAGGAAATTGGTTGATTCATACGGTTTATTAACTGCTATCCTTTTTTAATCTTGTCACAGGTGCTATTGTTCACCATGCTTTCTGGGTAAGTATAGGAAAATGATTCTTCATAAAAGAAATATTTCAGTATACCAAACTAATGTAAATTATTATTTTTCAGAAAAACGCCATTTGCTACGGGCCCAACGGACACTCCGTCATCCATCCTGAATCGTATTGGGACTGGTCGGTTGGATGTTGAGTCAGGGACATGGGCTCATGTGTCTCAAGCCGCAAAAGATTTAGTCACAAAAATGCTGGATGTTCATCCAAATCGTCGACCGACCGCCCTCCAAGTTGTCAATCATCCGTGGATACAAAACCGGTAAAGAAAACCAGTCTAGTTTTCTTATTAAATATTTCAAACGAGATGTGCTTTATAATATTTCTGGATCAATGAGTATTGAGATTTTCTTTTTATGATGTCATTTAAGGTTCAATTTGCCCTTGCATTCCATTCCAATCGAGCAGCCGTACCAAAGCCTTAAAGTAAATGAATTAAAAAAAAAGTTACTGTCAAAATATTCAATATTTAGTACAAACTCTAACCATTATTCTGTTTTACTTTGTGAATCTACTCAGATGGCAATCCAAGGTATGATTAAATTTTCAATTGACGGTTTAGTCGTGTACATACATATATGTACTTGTATTTCATGTTGCATATAACGTTTACTTGTCATTTTATTCTAGCGACTTACACTGCTCTATCTCAGAGTCCAAAAGCACCTCCACTCGGTCCAGTTGTCCAGTCCGAACTTGCAAGGAGAAGACAACGGAGTCGCCCTCAAAGTGGTTCAGATAACTAACCTCAAAGATTTTTTAATCACATTGCAATTATTTTAAGAAATTTACTTAATATATATATTCAATTATATACGATATTATGATACTTTAACCAAAAAAACTATATATAATAATACACTGTATTAAAATATCACACACACTTAATAATGTAATATCGTGGACTAAGTACTGAGGAGGGATCCGAGGGTGTCAATCAACTGATCCATCCCTTTTTTCGACTATCTAAATATTTAAATATTAGTAGTGGTTAGTCGTAGTGAGAACAATGAATGACAAATGATAAATTACAAAAAAAATATATTATTGTATTTAATTTAATTTTTCTTAAGTGTCTGTACAGTATGTGAAATGAAGTATTGGTGTTATTCTCTTTAAAAAAATTCTTCATTTTGTTCCTACACACATTCTAGTGCTTGTGTAAAGTATTTTGAAAGGGAGGGTATTCTGTTTGTGTGTGTGTAAACTGTACACACACACATACAATGACTTGAATTGAATTTAAAATTTTCACACAAAAGTGTGGTTCCGTCATTTTTCAATCAGCTATCTTACCTAGACTAAAAGGAGAAAGCACTTGAATGGGGTAGAGGGACAGGGAGGATTTTGAGAGGGATCGTACTGATAAATATTTGACACACTTTACGATTTACATTATTCAGGTAATATGAATGTAGTATTTTTAGAATTCAAGTGCTCCTACATTTACTATACTCTAGTTATGTAACTACTAAATATATACACACAAAAAAAAACTTAATGGCGTATCATGTATTTAAAAAAAATAATTATAATAATATTCAAATATATTACAAATTAGTTCAGTTGACATTACTACTGATTGTATTCGTGCCGTCGTGAAAAAAAATCGTTCTCCTCCTAGCTGGGTGTGTCTTTTTTGCCACTTAGGTGATATAATATATCTCCATTAATATTATCTATTCTAGTATAGTAGTTGGTAGAAACTAGAAAAGTAGTAATAATGGTAAATAATAATGAATCAAGATAATATTTGGAATATATAAATGTACATATAAAATGAACAATATATTCTTTTATTCAACTAAATATTATTATTATCATTATTATTATGATCTGCGTTTATCAATTTGTAAAACATTACATTTATATGAGTATACTATTCGAGTCAACAGGTTTTATAATGTGCCAAAAAAGTACATTTCTTTCGGTTCAGTCTTAATTTTTGTCATACGTACATGATAAAAATATTACATGAATATTTATAATAAGTAACGTATATTTTTCTTAAAAGTACTATTACTATACATATACTACATTGTATAATCAAATAGAATTTTATTTACGGTACAATATATTGTAACAATTAAATATTATTATTGTACAATTATAAAATACTAGAAAAGTAGTAGTAGTAGAAGTTTAAAACTATATAAATTGTATATCTATATTGAGCCTCAATGAGGATTTATATAGAATAATCCGAACTATGTGATCGTATCCATATATTACTCTATATATTGTGGAGTTTTTTCGTGATTTAAACTTATTAATACATCATACAATGAATCAAAAAAAATAGAAAGAAAGAAAGAGAAAGCTGTTCAAAGAAAAAAAAGCTGTCAACACAACAAAATAACATTACACACACAATCCTACGAGTGCGATTCATCTGTTTTTTCTAAAAATAAAGAAACTTCTTGATGCATTTAACATTTCTCCAGTTGGACAATCACAAAATTTATGGAAGTTGTTTTTGGAAAAAATAATTTGCAATTATTACTTACTACATACTTAAAATATTTACATGGAATTTTCATTCCTAATTATCTCAAAAGTACATTATAGGAAATAATTAACAAGATGATATATTATTGCAACAGGTTTAGAAGACAGAGAGAGAAGGGGGACATGTAATATAATATATCCTTAGAGTAAGAGAGAAAAGTCATTTGTCAACTATTGTCATTCATTCATTTCTTTCCATCCTATTGAATTTCCCCAGTGAATGCCAAAGGTAAGAATAAGGAGGAGACACGGTTAACTCTATTACAGAGAAAGAGAGAGAGAGAGAAGTGAGGCAGTAAATTTGAGTACAAATGAAATTACCCAAATGACAGTCTCCTCATACACGGGAGAGACTGAAGGATGTACATTCAAATCCGGATAAGAGAGAGACAGAGGGATAGAAGGGACAAAAGACAGAGAAATTTCAATACAGAATCCCACTGACGCCAGCAACGAAAGACCAAGAAGAAGAAGGGAAAGGAAGAATCGATCATTTTGGAACAATTTTCTTAAAAGTTCCAAGATCTCTTACCTTGAGAACTGTATCCCATCCTCTCTCTCTCTCTCACATAGACACACACGTACATAATAATATGTAACAAGGATACATACATTTATGTAATGTCTTGACTGCGAGTCAGCAAAATTGTCGAGCTTCTTGAACAGAGAGAAAGGAAGGGAAAGGTCTGATGGTGATGTAAGATGTGAACTAACACCACGAACATCATTAGGACGATTATGCCTAGCTTTTTGAATTGAGAATATTTCGCAACCGTCTTCTCTCTTTCTCTCTCCACACACGCACACACCAACAAAATTGTCTAGTGCAAGTGAGAGGAAGGATTTTATGAGAGAGAAAGCCCAGGTATCGTTTGCATCAATCAATTCCTTTTATCTTCCCCAGCTCTCACCCACGTAATCTGCATTCAGCATTTGCAACAATCTACAACCACACACACACACACCCAAACACACATCCTCCTCCTACACCAAAGATTTCACACAGACACACTAGTCTGAGTTCTGACGGGGATAAGACGTGTATCTAATATTATTTTCAGTATTGGAACGTACACGAAGGAATAGGAATATATTTGGATTTACTGGAGAAAGTGGGCACACACACACGTACTATCTGTACAATATATATTTAGGTATTCATAGTTGATACACACACATCATCTTATCCTCCCCCTCCTTTTCTCCTCTGCAAAAAAAAATTTGTGAATCAGCATGGGAAATTTTTTAGACACGACACGACACGACTACGTTGCACTTCCTCTCATTTCTCATTATCCGTAATAAGATCAAACGGGAAATTTTGTACAGTCAAAATTATAGATTAACATTTTATTTCCAGTCCCCTCCTCATTCTTCTTTTTGACTCACTGAAAGTGAGTCACTATTATTGATTGAGAACGACTTGCATTTCCTGAACTACAAAGAACTGTACATAGTTTATAGTAAGAAGTTGAAAGAAATCTTGGGTAAAATCCCAATATTTTCCAGACGAGACAAACACAAGTAAATGTTTACAAGTCAAAGCCAAAGAAAAATTTATTGACTGTGAGTTGCACAAAACTGAACCTCGACTTTCTCTCTCTCGTCTGTGGACAAGGAAAATATTTACCAAGAATTTCCGCATGCAAAATGTATACAAAAAATGGAAGCTACAGAAATAACTGACCATTCAACAAATTTCGGGACGCCACAGAAAAAAATGAATCATCACCGAATGGAAATGTCACACGTAAATGTGACGTGTCTTTTTTCTAATCATCCTCTTTTATTCACACTCTTAAGACTTGAGTACACACTGTGAAGACAACTTCAATTTTGGAACATTTCGACTCGACCGAAAATTCCTCGTGTGTCTGTGTATTTGTAATGTATATCCTGTTGAATCTGGATGTTGATATTATTTATTCTCCTTTTGTATTTTATGTCACACATGCTTTCTCTGTCTCTCTCTCCCAGGATTTTTGGAAGGAATTGAATACAAGTATTTTATTCAATCGTTCCACCTCCCATCCTCCTTAATCTTTATTGACAATTCCTGAAACCCTCATCCCTTTGTCCCCTCCTCCATGCTGTCCATTTATGTCATGGTACTGTGTCAACTTGACTCAAGTTTTTTATTTAAAAAATCCCCGTCTCCTCTCCTCTCGAGGTCAATCTTTTTCATTCTATTCTATTTTCCTCGCGCTCTCTGTCTATTTACTTTAATTTGACGCAGTACCCCCTGCAAAGGAATTTTGTACAGGATGCATGACGATCTGGAGCAAGAAAAACGGATTTTACACACAAAGACACACACAAAGAGAGGCTAGGTGAAAAAAGTCCGAAAGTCTCACCTTTTCTCAAACACGGGAGAAAGTTGAGGATTTCCCTTGTTACTTTATTCGAGTGTCAAGCAGAAAAAAAACAGAAAATTTGTGTAATTATCATTTCCCTTCATATGTGCCCTTTTCTCCACAGCCCAAAAAGAGTGGAGGAGAAGAAGGAAGGGTTTATCTAGTTATTGGTGGAAATGAGATTACATAAATTTTCACCCACGCTGCCTAAGCCTGAGCCACACACACTCTTACACACACACAGATTCACTCTCTTCCCAGAAGGAAAGTCCCAGAAGGAAAGTCCCAGAAGGAAGGTGTGTGTGAGAAATTTGATTACTTTAAATTTTGCCCAATGACGATGTCGTTGTCCTCTCACATTAAACAAAATGGAGTACCTCACAATTACGTACTCATTAATTATTCTCCACATTTTATTTTATCCTCCCCCGCCCTTCTGTTTTCCTTTCTCCTTTCACCCAGTCCACACAATTTGAGTCAACCTTTTAATGTCACACAGTCACACACCACCACACAATCTTTCCATTCTCACTCGGTATAATTTTTGATGATCATTTAAGATCCGCATCTTTTACTATGTATATACAATATCTGTACACTGTTATTACTTGTATTGTTTTGATTTTCTCATTTCTCCTCCTTCCAAACACCCGCAAACCCATTAAAAGTCTCCTTCCTCTTCCTCCTTTCTCCCTTGACTCCCTTCCTCTCCGGGAAGGAAGAAGACGGAATTTCACCGAACACAGCCACACTTCGGCCTTCAAGCTATTTTTCTGCGGTCTTTAAATTTTCAGTTTACGACCATGTAAAGCCCACACCTACCCACCTACCCACCTTAAAGCTCCTCTATCTCTCTCTCTGTTGTCTTTTGTTCCTCGTCGTCATCGTCCTTGTTCTTTGAAGGGAATGGCTGAGGAGAATAAAACAAATGAATAAAGGAATCGTGTAAAGCCCTCTAGTACCGCTGTGTTAGATGACTCAGAGAGAGAGGAGAAAAAATCCTATTATTCTCACCTTATTTACATGACACACACACACGCAGGAGAACTCCACACACACACACACACTCATTCACACAAAGGAGCTGAGGGGGTTTTTGAAGGCGAGAGGATGAAAATCCAAAAAGCCCATTTATTTTATGTTGTGTAATAATAATAATGTGTGTGTGTGTGTTTGTGTGTGGGCCAAATTTAGAATTTCTTGAAATTATCATGTCCAAAAGAAGAGAAGAGGAGGGGAGGTGGTGGTGGAATGAGATGGTAGAATTATGGCCAGACACACAATAAATATCATTGTATTTATTTTGTAATAAACAGTTATAAAAGAGGAGGTGGAGGAGGGGAAAATATTACATGACTTGATGTTGTGGGAATCAAACGAGAATGAAATCATTGTTCTTTTATTATAATAGTTTTTTGTGATAATGACACACACACACAGTGTGTGTGTGTCTAAAGGACGTATTACGTATTTTGAGCAATTGTGCGTGTTTATGGGGGTGTGTACTATTAAAGAAGAGTCTTCCGTATTAACTTCCTGCTGAGTTAAAACTCTCATAGTCAACTTTCACCATGCAGCTTTCCTGTACGTCCCCAAAGTGGAACGTACGTTCACCATTGCATTTGTTTTACCTCATTTTCTCCCGTACTTAAACAAATACTTTGATTGTCACCCCCACTCCAATTTTTAATGGACAATCCTCCTTCACGAAGGGACATTAAGGATCCCTCTTTCTCCTCTCCATAACCATCAAGGAGGACAAGAATAATTTGGGAACCTCCTCCTACAATTATTCTCTCCAGCATGAATCTGACTTGATTAAAAAAGAGGAGAGAAAGTAACATGTACTTTCCACGTAGAAAGTGGAAGAGTTTAAAAATATACAAAATATTCTTGCCATTATTATTTTCATATTTTTAACTGCACCTCGTCCTACCTTTGACAACAACAAGGAATGTATATTTTCATTCCTACACACCCTAATCTATTTTCGTCCATTCTTTCCCAGTTTCTCTGTGTCCCCGACCCGACTCCACTTTACATGTGCAAAAAGAATAAAAGTGGGGGTTAATGGAGCGCTGGGTGTCAGGGAATTCAGTTTGATTCCAGTTTACAGCAGAAAAAAATAATCGGGACAGCCTGTTCTATGACTCGGAACAAAAATTTTTTGTCCGCGCACGAGGGATCGATTTTCACCTCCCCAAATATTTTTTATATTTTACAAAAAATGTTTTTGATTCATAATTTCCTCAAAATTATAAAATTGTGACGAATTGTAAAATTCTTCGAGAAAGCACTTGAAATTCTCCTACTCTCACCAGATATGAAGAGTGGGAGAGAAGCTGAGCCAGGTTTCTCCGTGAACACACAACCTGGATCCTTCCCTCGAAAGAAAGTGAGAGAAAGTCGCTTAAACTGGCTAAACACAAAAATGGGAGTAATAATTAGTTGTACACAAACGAGAGGAGGAGAAAAATGTTGAGGAATTGAGGAACTCATGTAGTCTTTTTTTCCTTATGGATTTCACTCACACACTCTTCACTCCACTTTCACCCATTATTATTCCATACTCTGTTTCCCTCCGCTTGTTTGCGCTTTCTCCCCTGTTTTTTCCCCTTGATTTTTTTATCAAGATGATGATGGGTTTTTTTGACTAAATATAGAGAAACAGGGTGGATGGCTAGAGTGTACTTGTAGTAAAAAAGTTTATTTACGTCTCTCCTACTTTCTCTTGGCTTGGCCGATCCGTGGGAATTGATGATTATGATGGTTCCGGACGTGTTATATCGTACCCCCTTTTTTCGCATTGACGTCATCTTCATTAATTAATAGCCTCCGTCCATCAGTCCATTACTTTCACGGGGAACCCTCTACACACACACACACACACACACACACTTATTCCTCCCTCATTCAATACAACTACATATTTTCCATTCTCAAAGTCGCTGCATCATTTTTCACCCCAGTCACGGGCCCCTCAACACATTCCCTCCTCCCTCACACACACACCCCCCCCCCCCCGTCACAAAAGGAAATGGAGGGGAGAGAGAAAGGGGGAGAAAGAAGGGAGAAAGAACAAAAAGTCTGGTGAAGTGTAACACGTTTTATTCCATCAAATTAAATTATATATAAAATCCGAATCATCTCTTCTAACCCCCGAGAGAAAGACTTTCTCCCGAAGAAAGAAAGTGAGAAAAAATATTAGTGAGGGGCGGGAATTATGTCCATTTTTCTTCATCCTTCCTCCTCCACACATTGGTCATGTTCTCAAGGATACGATCTTCCTGACCCCGGAGTCCTCACAAGAGTCCACTTCACACACACACACTTCAGGCACGGCCAACCTGAGTAAACACACACACACGCAAAGAGAGAGAGAGAGAGGGAAAGAGAGAAAATACAAGGACACATGCCTATTTTTTGCACAAAAGTGTGAATCCTCCATTTTTTGATGGACCTTCCCATAAAATTCCATTTAAATATCCATGTGCCTGCCTCCCTACGTGTGTGTGTAATGGATAGTTGCTGAAGGGATGGATAGACGCAAGAGTCATCCAGGTATCCCCAGAAACGGCTTGGATGATCATCCGGGTGACCAATGGTCAACAGAATAAAAGAGGATGGGCCGTTGTTATTCTTACTCTTTTTTTCCTTGTAAATAATTTCTCTTTACTTTTATATAATTATATACTCGGGAAGAGGAGGAGGAGATATAAAGAAGAGGAGTCGGAGAATCCAGACAATGACGACGAGGATGGGATGATGGGTTCGAGGTTGGACAAAAGGATGGACGACATGGGAAGGACTTGTTTACACGAAACTTCTCCTCCTCTGTAATACAAACTCTCTCTCTCTCTCCTCTATCTTTGTTTGCACTTAATGTCTTCTCAAGTACACTTAAGGTTTGGTGATTTTCAGGAATTGTCCTTCCTTACCTGTCCTTCCAATCTATGAGATGGAAGATTCGTTTCCTTGGTTAGAACATGAATCCTCCTCCTCCCGAGTCTCCACGAGAAAATTCTCTCTCCTTTCTCCAGACTCTCTCTCTCCTTTCTCAGACGGAGAAAAGTATATCAGAATATAAACTCAAGTCGAGGACAAATGAGTGTGTTCGGGCTGTGTGACCTGGAACGTGAGAACTCTGTTCAGAAAGAGAGAGACACGTAGGATGCCCTCCACATTCCCCCCTGGATAATACTTGATACACTTTGAAATTTAAATTTAAATCCTGACTTAATTCGGAGTCTCCTTATTAGCCTAATTCCTACACGATGACTGGAACGTGACGACCTACAATTTATTAAAGAGTTGAGACATATTTTTGAAATTTTTTCACAACAAATTTTTAGAAATGACTGCCGATTTCCAGTTTAAAATCCAAGGAAATGCATCGCACTTTTTTGTGCTCGGATTTGGGTTGACGGTTGACATAAATCGGAGAGAGATTTTTTGCTCGTTACTCTGTAGATCAACGTGGAAAAATCGGATCGTAATTTCTAAGTAGGTTTCTAAGTTTCCGTTGGATTGTGAGTAAATCCGTTTTTGATACCTAATGATCCTTCTTGATGAGGGGGAGTGATGGTCATGTGGTTCAGTAATTTATTTCGTATTACGCAAGGCTCCTTTGCCTTTCTTTGTCGTGGAAAGAAAATTGTTTTCTGTGTGTGTGACTTTGACTGAGCCTCAAGACTGAGTCAATTTTTCTTTTTATTGACAGAGATCAAGTCTGGCAGTAGGGAAACAAAATTGTGTAATCGTGTGTGTGTGTGTACTTGATTTTGATTCATAAGCTTCAAAATCAAGTCATTATAATAAAATCCATAACTTTACGATGAGTGGGGCGGTTGGCGGTGGTGGATCTTTTCCAAAAAGGATCAAGTGAAAGTGGAGGAGGTAGAAGGAGGAATGAAGGATTTAATGAGAACCGAGTTCTGAATTCGATTTGCATCTTATTGGCATGGAATTGATTAAACTGGGAATATACGAGTACGGGGCTCCTCAAAATAATTTTTATGATAAAGTGTACTGTACTGGGTCAACAGTTTGACCTTATTTGTACACAAAAGAGATATTGGGTTTTAGGATGGGAGAATGGCGAGTCATAATTGTTAAACCTCAAATTGGCCTCAATCTGTTTCTTCCTCTCCAAGGAAAAAAATCTCAATCCGCATAAATAATTAGTGTCACGTTGAATTGGAAATCAATCACAAGCGTCCGACATGTGTGCGACACATTGTATCTACATGCCCGGAATGTCCCGCTCAGAAGAAATTGAATCCTGGAGACTGGAGTTCAATGAATCCTTCTATGAATTTCTCCAGCCTGTGCTCCGCTCTTGTTCAAATTATCGTTACAATCTTCTTCTTTCCCGGGTACAGAATTCGTTCGATACATACAAAAGTAAACAATTCTACTCTCTCCTCTTTTTGTATTATGCATTGTATCGGTTTATTTGTCCTCCGACTTTCCCTTCCACCCTCTTCCACCCCCCTTCGTCCCGGCCTTGACAAAATTTGAATGAAATTTTTAACGGGGACCGTTTTCACGGATCTACGTCAACGACACAGAAGCAGAGGCACACAGATGAGACTGGGTCATTCATAAATAAATAATCCTGTGCTTTGCAGAAGAGAGAGAAAGTCCTCGTAAAAAGTGAGTGGAGAAAAGGAGGAACAGACGATGAGGCCAATTATCATTTGAATCTCAGATTGCTGACCTAGAAGAAATGTAGAATCGCATATAGCCACAGGGATCCACTCTCTCCCTCTCGGTTCTCTCTAAAGAACCCTTTTAGCAACAGCATTACATACACACACACTCTCGACAGAGAGTAGAGGGAAGAGCACGCTAATGAGACTGCACTGTGTAGAGAGAGAGCGAGATACGGGGGGAATGCCGAAAGGAGAAAAAGAGGACCAAAGAGAAAACGAGAAAGGAGGGGAGGGGGAGAAAGGACCTGGGAATCATGAGCAAGGATTTTTATGAATGGAATCCTCGTATGTAAGTGAATCCACTCTCTTTCACTTTCTCCCCCAAATATAGACTCCAGACTGAGGAAGGCCAAACGAAGGAAAGAGAGAGAGAGAGAGAGAGAGAGATTGGAGTTCCGAAATTCCACACAGGAACACAGAGCACAGCACACGGGGATGGGTGTGTGTGTAGCTGTACAATACCTCTTCTACATTCCAGCTTACCTTTCTCCTATACTTTCTTTTTTTCTCCATACATGTAATCATATGCCTTTATTCCATCCAAATCCACAGTATTAGCTCAATGGCTGTATTATACACTCTTCTCTTCGACTGCTCTTTACTCTCTTCGAATACTCACAAACAGTGAAAGTGGAGGGAGAAAGAGAAAGAGAAAGGAGGACCACAGAGCATGCATGAGTGGGGAAAAGAGGCAATTTCTATGAACTCTTGTGTGTGTCTCTCTCTCTCTCACACACACATACCCCTCAGCTTATTACAGCTACACTGTATAAAAAAAGGTGCCTCAAATACGTCAGACCATTCAAATTTTCTCAGCTGATGCCTTCCTTTTCTCATTACTGCATTGCATTGCATTGTAAAGGGTGGGGTGGGAGGAAGAAGGAAAAATAGAGAAAATTCAATAGAGTGAAAGAAAATGGTATAGCATGTGATTCCCCATGTCATTTCCCTATCTTTTTTACTTTCTCTCGCTTCCTCCCTTCCTCCCTCTCTCTCTCTCTCTCTCGCTAGACAGAGAAATAGCGGAGAAGGGAGACAAATAGTTGGTCCATCAATTTGCTATATAATTGGCGTGTATAATCATGTAACCATCAAGAGAGTATATTTTTGAATGGTGATGCTATGCCAGTGCATGCATACAGAAGAAAGAGGAGGAGGGGGAAGATAATAGCTGTCGCTCATGTCCGTGTCGTTAAAACCTTACTCCATTCACATGCAGAGAGTACACACACACACATGATGCTATGTATTTTAATCGTGTCGTATGTACTCCCTGCACACACACACACAGCCATTGGCCCGGATAGCATAGGATGGAATGGAAGTTTGAGTTAAACGAAGAACGGCGGCTCCTAGAAATAGAAAAAATGGGAGAGAGAGAAAGCTATACATACACTATAAATGACTAGTATTAGCTATTATGGGTCAATATAAAAATAGAAAAAAGTGGAGGGGAGGAGGAGAAAGGAGAAAGGAGGGGAAATAAAAAAAAGAAAGAAAAGTTTACTTGTGTCAATTCTATTGGTATTGTACACACATACATACACACACACACACTCTGGCTCACTCTGTATTGTTGTGTATGTACTGATGGTCATGGTCATATGACTACGACTAGAGACACGTCATACGGGGCTATAACCCTAGCCATGCACACAAACACACAGGGAAGGCAGTGTAAGAGAGTGACTCTCTTAGACTGTACTGTGAACTGGGAGAAAGTCGAAAAATGTTGGGATATGACGTTCCACAGCGAGGAGACACTGCATATGGAAATGGGATATAGGTATCAAGTCAAGTGATTTTTGCAAAGCTATACAGTAAATTCTCCGGCGCCAGCTCTATTATTATTATTCTTTTTTTTCCATTACTTAAGCATTGCCTTTATCCGATTCTGCCCCAGCCCAACTCTCTCTCTCTCATTTCATTTCTTTTAATGTTCTCCAACTCCAACTCTACTTTCTCCACACTCCATACAATATACACACAGCTGCAGAATTTGCTTTAGTTCCCCTACACACACACATGTCATGTCACGACCGAATAGAGAGAGCAGACCGATGGATGACGAATTGAGGACGTACGTGCATACAGTGTGTGTGTAGCAGTGTAGTGGTCGTGGTTGTGGATGAAGAAGTTGAAAAAATGAGAAGAAAACAAGTCGGACAGCAATAATTCATTTGTAAATCATGTGGAAATGTTACGTCATTGTCATTGTCATTACACTCCCAGTCCTCCTCCTCCCAATATAGAGTCACAGTATTTTTAGGATGGAAATTTGTATACTTGTTCGACCTCAGAAGAATGTGTCTGTATTGTACATGTAGACACACGTTTCACAGCTACACTGAATGAATTAACTACACACCACACATTAAACCCAACAGAGGAGAAAGCAGAGAAGAGAAAGAGTGGAATGGGGAGGGGACAACAAGGAATAAAAATAAAAATAACCGTTTCTAAAACTCTTTCATTTCCTTTCTCCCTCTAATTCTGCTCTCTCTCTCTCCTGTGCTAATTGTCTGGGAGAAAGCGGGAGAGAGTGTGTGTATAGCTTTTGCAATTTGTACGGCATCCATAATTACCACACACACACACACACACACTTCTTTAATCCTTGAGCGGAGTCCAAATAATTAGTTTGTAATTCCCCTACCTCCATCGTCATCATCCTTTCTCTCTCTCTCTCTCTCTTTTATTAATATTAGAATGGAGAGACGGAGGAAACGTACAGACGAAAAAAATACACGCAAAATGTGACGCCATTCACAGGCCCGGATTGACTGTCTGAGGGCGCACCGGTGCGACCAAAAGGGCGCCTATGTCAAAACATTGGGCGCCCCCGAAGGGGGCGCCATATGTCTAATGTATTAATTATCAAGGGCGCATCGGT
>WJFB01002901.1:0-15967 GCA_009870185.1 Pygmarrhopalites habei
TTTACTGGTAAATGGTTGAAAATTCATGGATTACTAGCGAATTTTTTCAAGATGGCGAAAGGGTGGTTCGGGGAATTGTATTGGCTACTCCGAATACTGATTGACCAGCCCGCCATGATGGCGCTAACGGTCACAGGGAACGGCCAATGGAAAAATGTGGGGAGAATTGTATTCGCTAATTGGCTTCTGGCTAATTTCCTCTTGATGTTCCCCTATAAAGGGCAAATTAGTTCCAGATACGCATTACCTTTCCCTTATGTAACCAATAGGACGTCGTTAGCTCAGTTCAGCCTTCAAGATGGCGCATTCATCGTCTATACCGCGGAAGAGGTTAGAAGGACAAACGATGGGGCACATTGGGCTTTTGTTGAGAATGGGAGAGCGCCCAGTTTGAATGAAATAGAATTTGAGATGACTGAAGTGAGCATTCGGTTTATGAAAATTTTGAAAGAGTCCGCCAATGTACATGCATCCGCCTGTTTTGGCCAATGCGCGTTACTACTGATGATGGACGAAGAATTGTTGAAAGTGGAAAAGGAAAAACCTTTTGATGAATCTTTGTGTTGGAAGGTGGCGCCTTGTTTGGCATTCATGTACTGGGCGCCATTGTACAAAAAAATTAGGCCAATCACCTTCACCCCATTGTCAAAAATTTTGAAGACAAACCTGACCACACCCAACACCCTCCTCCTTGTCAAGGAGGAAGACTTTGAATTTTATTGGAATCATTTTAAAATCGCGATGAATGCAAGTCCTCAACTGAGATTTGCACACAATCGGAAATATCAAGATAAATATGGCGCCCTATACGAATGCATTGTACTTACGGGAAATTTGCCATCTGCCCTCCCACCTAGTGTTGGAAAATATAATTTGGCGGATGAGAGAATGAAAGCATTGTTCAAATCCGGTCTGTATTTATTATGGCGAATGTGGAGTGGGATTCGGTTTAATAAGCAACGTGGGAGGGCATTGTTTGACACGCCCATTCTTACCGAATATGTAGAGTTCAAACCGTTGGGATTTATGAGTTCGGATATTGTCAACGTTTTTGGAGGGACTTCATGGTTAGTAGGGGCAACATGTGGAATTTTCCTGGTGGAAATTTTGGTGGAACGGGATGTACTGCGAAGAGGATGGATGTACACGATGAGGTTGTGGCGATCTGTTGTATATGGGGCGAGGGAATGTGTTGTAAAGTGTGTTGACATGATGTAGCTATGTGGCCATGGTGAGTGGTGGGTGGGCTAATTAGGGAGGTGAAAAAATTATTTTACAACTAGACACAGAAAGGCTGGACAAGATTAACAAGGGAGGCGGGAGAAATTCCGAAGTATCACACGTAAAGAGGGCGTGTGCAGTTCGTGAGTTATGCAAGGGTGGTGTCCAAAATTTTGATTCCAAATACAATTATTTCCAATGACCAATGTTCACAGGACAAGAAGGCGTGTACGTGTTTGTGTATGTATGTAATTTATGAAAATCATGATTGAAATAATTGTAATCGAAATTAATGTAAATTGACTGTCATTGTATATTTAAGCTTTAACGGTAACTTCATATTTAATGTTGGAGATTAAAATGTAATCATGAAATACATATTCGTCGTTTGATGGCGAGCTGCTCGGTCGATCGTCATGGACAACTGTACATGGAATTGTGTGTGTGAGTGAGTTTGTGTGTGGCGGTATAAAGCGAGAGAGAGGAGAGACACTTAAGTCCATCAATTATAATAAGAAAGGAGGTGAAGTACGTTATGTCTGTGTGTGTGTCTTCTCCTCTTCTCGTTTATATTGAACAGAGCGTCGCGGTGGAGACGCTCCTTAAATGAACTGCCTCCTCCCTGCGAAAGAAATGTCTACAAATTTGATACATAAATATATTGACCATTTCTTCTTGTGGATTTCACTCCTCTGCGTCTCCTCCCACCGGCTCTCCATTCTTCTAAAATATGGTAGTAGTTACGAATCAAACTTCCGTAAAGAGAGTTTGTTTAATGAGGAAATAGAGAAGACTCACTCAATCGTCTTAGTTAGTGTGTGTGGATCTCGTGGAAAATCAGTTTGTACATTTATATATCTTCATTTATCGAACAAATAACGACGATATTTAAATAAATAAACAAATAAAAAATTTTAAGTTCTTTGATAGTGAATTAAATATGAAATAAATTACACTAACATATTTTTCAGATATATAATCTGCTGGTCCAACTATTACGAAGTAAGCAAGTAATAAAATGTAGATTATTCATGTTAATTAAATGTGGCCAGTTAATTACAATTTAAGTCTACGTCAATTTAAATTATAATCTATGAACGCTGGGGATCAAATCGTAAAACTTGAGCAAAAATTAAAATGGCAGCCTGTGTGTGTGTTTTAGGTCACAAACTGTAATAATTATTTTTTATTTTTTATTTGATAGAAGGGGGAATGGGAGGAGGTGAGAGGAGGTGGAGGAGGAGGAGGAGGAGGAGGGAGGTCTCTTCCTTGACGACCGTTTTGTTCTGGCTCTAGGAAAAATAAGCGTCCCTAACAACCATTCAAATGGACGATCATTTCTCCATCCATTTTTCTGCGCTTGTACACCATCCATCCGCCACTCTGACACAAGCGCACACACACACACATATGTACGCATCGCCATTTTGTCTCCATGAATACCTCCTCCTCCTCAGGGCTTTCAACACACTCAGTTTTTAGGTAGCGCGAAGCGCTCGTCTTATACTTCCCCCTCCCCCTGTCTGAAGTCCGGATGTCACAAGGAAACGTAGAATAATTTGAGTAGAGTACTTTTCCAACTACAAAGTTCTACAAGGCCCTACAAGTTCTATGCAAGGATACACATTAGCTTTCCAATTAAAATTTTAACGTTAGATTATTAAGTTAGCAAGGCCTTGTACTCTTCTCCCCGTAAAGGGTAAAAGCTATCCAAACGCGACTCCCGGGGAAATCAAGATGACGGATAATTCACTGAAAAATAGTGAAAATTCCTGCATGCTCATTGAAGATCAGAATTTTAAAGAATTTTAGAGAATTTTTAAATTTGTAATTAATTTTGCTCAGATTTTAGGTGAACTTAAGCCAGGAGAAAGTACAGACAAAGTTTCGTGCAAATCATTATGACGATATTCTTCAAATGATCCTACTGATTTGTTAAATATGCACGTGATTTGTATTAATTTATGGTAATTAGGGAATCAAATCGTAAAAACGTAACACTGATACGTACAAACGCGACCTGTTCTCGACACGTTAATAAAGTCAATGAAATGAAATGCAATGTATTCTTGCTTAACAATGAAAGGTTTTTTAATTTCCTTCGAATACTAAATTATTGCGCTACCTTGAATTGTACACTCGTGTACTGGATCTTTAAATTGATCGACTGCACAGTTCGATACACTTTTTGACATAAAATTAAATTTGGTAAATATTAATTCCCGTTTGATTTTTAATGAAGAGCAATCCTAAATCCTAATTTTCAGTTTACATCTCACTCTCTCTATACTCTTAATTCTGAGAAAAAATGTTAGAGAGGAATCGGAATTTTCCACTCGAGAGTGGAATTTAGATTTATCGCAGCTGGAGTGGAAACTTTTCACCCCGGAGTGGAAAATATTATGCTGATGCGTGGAAATATTGGACCCCCGAGTGGAAGTGAGTTTACCGTTGCGGAGTGGAAAGTTTCCACTCCTTCGCCTTAGCTTTTTGGAGTGGAAAATTTTTCACTCCAGAGTAGAGGATTTTACTCTCCAGAGTACAATCTTTCCACTCCCATTCTAAGAGTGTAACTTTGGTTGCAGAAATGACAAAAAAGTGTAATTATGAATTAATTGAACTCGGCATGTGTGTGTGTGTGTATGATTCTTTGTATTGCTAATTATGTCACACTGGATTTCAGGACATTTTCCGAGAGGCTAACACGTTGAGTCAACTCAACGAGTCAACATGGTAATGAACAATTTACATGGTAATTAAAAAATAGGTGAGGAGCGTTATATTAAAATAATTAATTGATTTTAAATAATTATTATTTCAAAAGTATGTAAATTCTATTAATTTAATTTCCTTCTGTGATTTATGTATTCCCAGAAAAGTCATATTTCTGGAGGATTTTTTTACTCGCTTCTTTCTCAAATTCATTCACGGACTCCACACACTTTTAGATAAATTCGGGATTTTCTAAAATGATCAAAATCCTTTTTTAATGTTTCAAAATAACTTGGTTGATACTTTGTGGCTGGTCTATCCACTATTGATATTTTTAATTGAGAGGGTTGGAACAAGAAGTGGTTCCACTATTGCATGCACATACACAGCGGAACCACTTATTGCTCCAACTCTCTCAATTGTTACTGGCGCTAGAGAACATGTCAGCCAGATCAACCACCTACACCTTCCTACCCTAAAGTCAATGTCTAGCTAACAACTTACACGACACACACACATACACTCACCTTAGGCAAATAATCTTGACTCATTTGATAATTTAGAGTTTTTGCTAACGACAGGTTTAAAATTATGTTCTTACATGGATAAACTTGATGGTGCGTTGCTTGATGGTGATCACACTCACTAGCTAATTTTAGTTTGTCATCTCACTCTTGTCTTTGAGTGACATTGAGAGACATCACGTTCAAAATATACATAAGATATTTTATTAGCACTTAAAGTGACCAAAATGTAGATTAGGATGAAAAGCGTAAACACTGTGAATGTAATCATAATTTATAACAATAATATTGTAGAAATATCGTAAACATTTCTGAAGCGCATCAGTTATTAGCAAATGTCACTTGGTTATTATCCCTTCATCTTTATTTGTTGTTCGATGTTTCTCTCCTAGTATAGTCGTCCAGCGACACTGCGTGACAATTGCAATTGCTTTGGGGAAATTCAATATGTGAACTGTAATTCATGTCGTCGCTAGGGATTGCTCTTTTCTCGAGATTTTTCGATTGCCGAGAATCGAGACGAGATTTGTCATTTCTCGAGATCTCGAGATTTTTCAGAAATGATATCTAACACGGCTTACGTGGCTTCGTTTGAAGAATTTATTTTGGAATGTGGAAGAAAATGTAGCTATATGCAATGCAGGAAGGAGACGCCTTTCATTAGCAAATCATAGGACATTGAAATTTTTTTATGCGCTTTCATAGAGTAAATAATTATTTTTATATTTAATTTCTAATGTTTTCTCCAGTTGGGACTTGATGAGAAATTCGGAGACCCCGCGCTTGAGGGAATAATAAATAATTCCCAGAATTACTCCATGAAAGTCTTTGAGCTCGAGTACTCATCCCCTGGCCATCGGGTGCCCATGCATTGTACAAGATCCACACTTCATCCCGCTCTATTTCAAAATGTAACAAAGTTGAAATTAAACTACTATCAGTGATTGAACGTTTACATATGTACAGTTGAACTGAAGAACAACATCCAGTCAGGAATTGGTCCATTTTTTCATGTAGAATTGTACGTGAATTTTATTTACTTCTAAGATTGCACGTAATATACACGTTCAATTCATTTGCAAAATTAACGAACTAATGATGGATTGATGAATTCCAGTTCAACAATCCATATATATTCATCATTAGTGGAAATTGTCGTTAAAATTATAAATCTTGAAGGGACCCAAATACTATGATGTCAGTAATTTTGATTCATTTATGCATTACCGGTGACTCCAAATGGTCCGATTCCAAGTACCCCCTCATCCTCATTTCGTGTGAAGAGACATTTGTCAATACGGCACCAATTGATGGGTATCAAAGGGTCTTTCTCAAGTCCCTCGAGAACCGTCATCCCGACACATCTCCCTTCCGATTCGGGATAGTTGGCTAAGAATGGCATAAAATATTTTCTCCCACGATGAATGATACTTTGAAACTCAATGTTACCCGCACCACCACCTTCACCAAATCCTTCCCACTCACTCCTTGGCCGATAAAGTGGGTAAGTTGGGCCACTGATACTTGTTGAATTTTCCATGAGAGCAATGTGTAAAATTCGAGCGCTGTCTCCCTGCCATGTTTCCTGACCAGACCAAATTATGTATAGTTGGCCGTTGTCATGGTCAAGTACAGTTGGGGTCTGACCGAAAAAGTCACCATTCTGTGGATTCAATCTGTAAATTAAAATTATAAGAAGATTCAAATGGTGAGGAAACTTCCAATTAATTAGCTGCAATCATAATGGGAAACGAGAGCGTAATTTTTCTTTAAAACAAATTTACAATTCCACAACCAAAAGGAACAATTTTTTTTTTGCAAAAAATTTTTTTAACAAAAAAATCCTTTTGAACGTCATTTTTAGAAAGCTGTTCTTAAAAATTAGTGGAAATATTTCCAGCCGGCTGGAAGCCACCGCTATCGACATACTTTCGAACCGCCGCGCCGCCGCTGCCGACGGAAATTGGTCGACAACACAGTTTCTTTGGTTCATTTACTTAATGTCGCTTAATCACATTTTTAAAATGCATTTTACAATGACTGACCTGGTTGGCTGGGAGTAGAGTGTGGGTGATGTATTTGAAACAGCCCTAATGACATACATGCGACTCCTTGTGCCTCTTAGTCCGACATGTGAAAATATATGTGGAATGTTCCACGAATAAACTGAATTCTGGGATGTCTCACAATTCCTCTTAATGAACGGGGAGCTGTGAAAGCTGTTCGTGCTGTAGGCTCCCTCCAGTCAGTCAGTGTCCTGCTTTTATTGAATTTCTCTCCCTACTGCATATGCCCAATAGTACATGAGTTCCCACGGACTGAAATAGATTGACGGAATACTTCCAGATTTATCAATTGGATTCTTGAACGTTGACGAAGTCGTTCGTTGTGTAATTGGAGGTGGCGGAGTTGAATTTATAAGGGGCTGTGGGAGTATTCTCGTCATATCCCGGGTTGTGTCACCATTATCAATCACCCGAGTACGAGTAGTTGCCCCGCATTTAGGGAAACCTCCGGGTGGTTTTTTCATTTGAGAAATTTCACCAACCTACAAGCAAATGCTCCGTCGTATTAGTTACAAGTTAACTCTAATTCAGCTAATATGAATTACAATTAATTCGCACCAGATTCGTGTCCAGCATAAAATTCAAAATTTAAATGTGGAGGGAATTGTGAATTTATTGAGTAAACATACTTGGAAAATAAGACCCATGCCCACTTCTGAGTGGAACTCTACGTGGCAGTGGAAAAACCTTTAAAAAAAGCATTAAAACGCATAAAAAATGCATAAAAAACACAAAGAATCTTTAAGTGCATAAAAATACAAATTAAACGTATTATATATAATTATTTCTGCTGGCAGCAATGAAATGAAATGCCCAAATTCAATATCCTTACCAAAATCCTGGATTATCCGCACATTTCGTGCTTTTTTACAAAACTCCGCCAAGTAGTGTTCAACGAGTGTCTCAAAATGCCCATCGGATTCACCATAGTCGATTTAGTTCGTGACTAGTCATCCGACAGACATAAGTAAGATTTTTCATGGAAATATTATATTTATGTCAATTATCTCCGCTAGGGGGCGTGTCCTGGATGTCTCGCTATGCCCATCGTGTTCGCCTTGGTCGAATTAGTTTGTCCATAGTCTCAGGACAATTAGGACACTCAGCAGGGGGACTTAAGTGCCATTTTCCCATAAAAACCAGTTTAATGGAAATATCTCCACTAGGGGGCGTGTCCTGGTTGTTCTGATGATATTTTCAAACTCTTCACCATCGATTTAGTTTATACTGTTGACAGGACAACCAGGACAGCAATCCTGCCAAAACGTCAAGTTGGCAGGATTCCTGCTCCCTGCTGACTTGACGCCCATATGAGGGATGCTGGAGGTTCATCGAGTCCATACATTTCCATGTATTTGTCCTGTCCAACTTGGTTAAATATTCTCTGCTGCATGTCAATGGATGCGGGTCGGAAGAGGTCAATTCTATTCAGCTTGAGTAATTTCTCCTTCAACTTTAGCAAATAAGGAGGATGGGTAGTTGGCATAATAATAGTCTCTCAACATTTCATTCAATTCCAAGAAGGCAGTTTTTCGGTTTGAGCAATTTCTTAAAATTCGGATTCCTTCAGATTGGACCAGGGACATGAGGATAGTCGTCGGATGATTAGACTTGAATATGAGTAGACGTCTTTCTGCCAATGGCTTTCGATACATTGCAGTCTCAATCTCATTTCCTTCTCCTAATGTAATGACCAAATTGAGAAAGTGAAGGGATTTCCGATGGACTTCGAAGGTAAAAGTGAGGGAATTTGTTTGGAATTGACGAAAGAGGAAAAATTCCACAGCAGACAATATTTGGTCATTTGGATCCTCTCCAGTTTCCGTAATGATTTTCTGAGCCTCAATGGCCGAGTAGACTTTAAAATCATATCCGTCTTTTACTTATCCTTGCTCCTTTCTCGAGTCAATAATGATGAGGAATAAATCGTCGAGGAGTCTTGCTGTGAATCGGATGCCAAATTTTGGTAATTCTTGTGGAGGTCCCAATTCATCGTGTCTCTTCTTTAGGAGGTAAGTGCAGGTGAGATTAGCCAGGATTCCAGATGATGAATGACCCATTGGTAGTCCAATTTTCTGTTCATAGTATTTGAGAGAGCTGACTCCAAACACAATAAATTATCAGACAGAACAATGTTTAACAACTTGATGATGAGACGGGTAGGGACGGAAAAGTAGAATTGATCCATGTTAAAGAGGTCATAGAAGAAGGTGACGGTTTCTCGTACATCATCATGGCTCAGGACAGTGTACATGTTTGACATATCCGCTTTTGCGAGAAAATACTTGCAATAGGGAAAGGAATTATAAGCGGAGAGGACACTTAAAACATGGTGGCTATTGAGAATAATCTCTGAACACTTGCTCTCAATCTCCTTCAAAAAGATATTCAAAACTTTGGCAATTCCTCTTGTTGTCGTACCACGGGTAGCACAAATGAGTCGTCCAGGAAAGTTCCAGTTTCTTCCAGCTTTGGCTTGTGTAATTTCCAATTGCTTTGAAATTTGGCAGGATGACTACGATTCGTCGGAGGAAGAAGAGATTTGAGTGAGATTGGAAGATTATTTGATGGTTCATTGTCAAAAGCGATGACTTCTCTTCTCAAAATGGCCATTTTTCGATTGTACATTGTCTTTGTAGTTCGCTCGTACGTTTCTGAATTACCATTCAGATGACAACATTCGGTCGCGTACTGGTCCACTGTGGAAATGACGAGTCCTGCAGATTTGTCAGCCTATTTGATCATAACTTGATTTTTGATACAGAAATTTCGGAGGGTGGATGTGAGAGCTCGGCCGACTCTCCACGGATGGTAGGGAGTTGGAAATCTTCCCTGTTCATCCTTGATGAATTGAATGGCATCTGATTCAGAAAAATTAAACAATTGTTCATACTTTACAGTTCGAAATCTTTCCTCCTTTTTCAAAATTTCCTTATTGTGACTTCTCTGAATTTCTTCAAATGGTTTCTTGTACAGTCATCCATGGATGGTCCCTTTGGGGCAGTCTACATGGCCTCTTATTCATCAATTGCAAAATGAAGGTAGAGTCCAAGATTTCGGATGGCTTCCATTAATTCTTCAGCAATTTTGAGTATTGGAGGAGGACCATTGTCAATGAAACGAAATCCAAGAATAATATTGACAATGAGTGGAATTTCAATTTCTGTTTCATTAGTAACAAATGATGGAAGGGTAATATCAGAATAAAGTAGGTAGAGTTCAGCCAGGAGACGACGATCCATTTGTGTGAGGCAATGACGCTTCCAAATCTTTTTTGAATAAATGGTCCATTCTTCCTTTTCCCTTTCCCTCTCTTTGTCTCGCTTCACCAAGGCCTTGTACCACTTGTTTTTCGTGGAGGTCACAGGAGGTCACATGAGGTCACATGAGGTCAAAACATTATGTCCTTCAAGCATCATGTTCAGGATGTTATTCACGATCAGTCCACCAATGCTCATCAAAATGCGTTGAGATTGAAGGGAGTTATCCACTTGGGATTGAATCGAGTTCAATGAACCAATTTCCGGAAAGTCTCTTGCTTGAGCTGTCAAATAATTACGACTACCATTTCACGATTTCTCAACTAATTTTGACTACAATTAGCAGTATGATCGCGAATGACATCTTCACCAACGTCCTTGACGGAAATAATGTTCTGACTCCTGTGTGACCTCCGCAGGTCAATTGCCAAAAACACTTGTAGCAGCGCCCCCTTTCGATAAAAATGTCTGAAAATCATCATGGTGGAAGTGAATTATGTTAAAAAAATTTCTGTCCTTGCACACTTTGAAAATTCGTCGATTAATGACCTCTAGAGGTCACCAAAGATCATTTGACCCCGTTGACCCCGCATCACTGGTCACCATGTACATGTCATGACATTTCTATACGGTGGCTTCCTTCAGCATGTGATTTCGCTGTTTTGTGGATTTTTTCAGAATTGTTGGCGGGAGCATTTCGTCGTGGCAGGAGAACTAGCAAAATGCCCAACTTTTGGGGCTAAATTCATGATCAGATGACATTGGCGACCCCTGCATGTCCAGCAGACCACCCAGCCAGACATGACTGTATGTCTCCTTGGTTTCTACTATCACGTAGGTCAGTTTGAATGGATGAAACGCAATATTGGAAGTGATGAGGTGAAGGAATCCAGCCAAATCCCACTTCCTGACCCAGCTGTAGGTTTGGTGACCTCTGGAGGTCATGAAAGACAAGATGGGACAAAAGTACCCATTTCAACCTTGCTCCGGATCACGTTTAGAACAATTTTGACCCGGGTTCCAAAATTTTTGGTTAACTTTTTGTCCTTCTAACATTAACGCTTTGGAGCCCTCCGGCGGCGAGGGACACATTTTGTTGCCGATAATTCCTTCAGATTCGTAATCAGCACCCTCGAATTGACTAATGGACCGATTTTCAGTCGAAAATTCGTCGGACACCAAACTAGTGTTCCTTGTCAGCTAAATCGAACAGAATGATATTTTGCCATGTTAACCGTGACATATCCTTTTCGGGCACGATTAAGATTTTTTAAAAAACATAATAAAAAAATACGAACGAAGGTATTTAATACTTATAGAATAGAATAGCATATTCTACTTATATTTAAACTCCTTTAACAGTCAAAAAGACTAAACTGACGAAGTGAATGTCAAGTTTGGCAAAATAACACAATGCATATATATATATATCACCTCACATATTTTTAGAGCAAAAAATTCATCATAAAATTATAACTAGCAGTCAAAAAAGTCAATTAACCACGGTATATGGGAGGTCAGATTGGGAATTAAGCCTGAGATCTCGATCAGGCGTAGGTGAATTTTCTGTTTTGCCAAAATCTCCGTCAGGCATCCTAAAAATTTTCCCTCCGTCAGACAAAACCGGACAAAGTCCATTTTATCTAGTGTCTGCCGTTTACCTAATGTTAAAAATTTCCAAAAAATCTCCGTCAAAAGGGCTTTCCTGCCAAAAAAAATTTCGCGCCAAAAAGTTTAGTGGTATCCCGGATGCCAAGGCAGGCAGAAAATGCACCTACGCGATCAGGTCGATTTTTTTAAAGTCCGACACTCGCTCTACCGGTTTGAAAATCCTCGAGGCAAATTCCTTGGCAATTCCTTCAGTTGAATCAAGGCAAGGAATTCAAGGTTACGTTCTCTAAGTCTGCCCCTGGGTATGATATGAACAAATAGTTTATGATGTCACATCATTGATGTGAATTCTTCAAGGGCCTACAGGCCTTTCCCCGGATGTTCCAGTGAAACTTATATGCAAGCTCTCTTTAAGTTACATACATACTCTGAATTCGAACCCATCCTCGACCTCTAGTAAATAAAACCAAATAAAATTGCTCCTACAGGAATTGAATTTTAATTATTACGCAAATGCTTTCTCCTCTCCATGCTCTCCCATGTGACAACCATTTTCCATAGTCCATAATGTTCTACACTCTCAAATTGAGAGTCTCAATCCAGACTGTTGAATTCTCCCAACGTTGACTGGTTTTCGTAGAACGAACATGATATTACGTTAATTTAACGTTGGCCCACCAATAAAAAGACATACCATCCACTGTTAGTCTGATATGGTTGATTTTACATTTGTTGGTGTTAAATAATATCACTAACAATGTACAATGTTGAAAATATTGTGAAAACAACACATCTTAGAAGTCAACATGACCAACTGTAGATTATAACAGTGGCTGGAATGTTGGCAATGTGAATCATAAAGGTGAAATCTTGACCGACCTTCCTCAACGTGTGTGGATTTGGTGAGGTGGTAGGGAGCCGGAGTTGAGAGCTAGGGGTCCGCCCTTCGATCCCACGCTCGGGCATAAAGTTTTTGACTTTTTAATTTTTTTTTGAAAGTTTCACAATGTCAAATCAAGTGACTCTATGTTAAATTAACAGTGTGCCACTGTTGATTCAACATAATGAACTTTGTTGAATTAACGGTGCCTATATGTTAAACACTCTACATTGTCGTCAATGTTGTTCCAAATGTAGGGACAAATCAACATGGCGTTCAACCTTGAATACTGTTGTATCCAACGCAATTCATCGTCAAATCAACGATCTCGGATTGAGAGTGTAGGTAGGAGAATCGATAATACTGGAGAGTTCAAACAAAAGGCGTAGCCAACGACTCTTCTGCCTCCCTTTTACTTTCAACTTCAACCTTCGAGTCTTTCTTCAATGTGGATGTGTTTATTTTTCAAAATTGTATCTTAACGGGATTACATGAATGAATGATTGTTTACTGTTTATTGTTTGCACAAATGGATAAAACAATTTTTCTAGGAGAACGCAATGAGTTCCATCAATCCGAAGCTTCTTCTTTTTCCATCCACTGTGCACGTACATACATGGACTGTACTTTTGAACTAAGATATTCAGTTACACAAGAATCGCGGGCGACACACATGAATTGTGTTGCCATGGGGACGCATCCATTCCACCTTCTCTCTGTCTCATTATTTAAATTACTATCTGCTGCTTTGTGTGAATTTGAAATCATGATACATGAGTGGCTAAAATTGCTGCTTTCCATGTTGTTGAACCAACTCTACACAGTAAAATCTATTCAAAATTCTTTGCTAATTCCACTCTTGTCTTCGTTTCTAGTCGGACTCTGCTGGGAATAATCCGATTGAGAATCATGAACCTCTGGCATATTAATTTATGCATCTTTTTCCTGTGTCGTCATCAAGTCCATCAAACTGAGTCCTCTCAGAGACGTCCAACAACTCCAAAAGTAAAGAATGCTGAAAGGGGAAACGAAGATCTTTGGAGAATCCTGGATCCATCCTCGCATCAATGCCAATTTCGGTTTGTCACTAACCAACCAATTTCCCATCACTCCCCAGAAACCAGTGACAGCTTCGAGGTAAAAATGATTTCGTACATCCTGACCCACATTCTTCCCTCCTTCCCCTTTTCTCCGGCGACCATTCGACGCCAAACAAATTATAATTTTAGTTCAGAAACCACAGAGAAAACCCATCTCTTGAAACACCAAACCAATTGAAATTTACACGCCCTCGTTCCACCCTTCTACAGAATTAAAAGCAAAACCAAGAAATATTACTCTATTCGACAACCTATAAGCCGATACGATGAATCCGTGGATTTATTCAATCTTGCACGGCAAACGCTGGATATATTTCTCTTATTAGTAAAGACGAATGTTCGCTTTCACAATTTTGCATCCTACTTCGACTACGTAATCCCACTCAACTACCTCATTTTGCAATTCCCATCATCACCATCGTCAAATTATTTAAATCTTCCCTCTTCCAAGATACAAAGAGTATTGCTCCGCTGTGACTCCTCCACTCCCATGTGTCTCCACCCCCTCCACCAAAAAGAACTCCATTTCTGGTCAACTGGTCATTCCAGGATCCTCCAGTGGTTCAAAAGAGACCGTCAATCATTCCAAGGACATCCAATAACCGTTTCCATTTACAAGAAAGATATTCCATCCAACAAAACACAGGAATGGTACAATGTCATCGCAAACCGAAAATGGGGACTCGATTACACTGACAAGAAAACAGTACTCGCTATGATTGTGAAGACCATTTCCCTCCACAGGAATTTCACTGTCCTAATGGAGCGCGATCCACCAGATTGTCAGATTCTGTACTCGTGTGACTCAATGCTCCCCTACAGTTTTGTTTTCGACATCTCAAATTTAGGCAAATCCATCCTGTACGAATTCTCATCTCAGTCCTTATTCTACACCACACCAAGAGGGCATGACCTCCGTCCTTGTTTCCTTGACCTTGTTGAACCTTTTACATGGCCTGTGTGGGTGACTCTCCTCATCTTCATCTTCTGTCTTTCATGTGCCCTCCATTCTTCAACGGGCGTCGGGTGGGCGGGCGAGATTCAAATTGTACTGACCCCTTTGGTCGGTCAGGTGGACTCGGGAGTTGGGAGGTTGAAGGGTGGGCGTGGGTGTGGATGTGGGCGGGAGACTTTTACTTTGTGGTTGGTTTGCTGTGTACTCCTCCTCATTTCCTACACGTCCGTATTGAGTAGCCACCGGATTGCCCCCACACTCGAGAAGGGAGGTTACTTATCTCTGAAGGAATTGAACCAGTTGGGATTTAAAATAATATCGACCATCTATAACATTAAATACTTGGCAAAGGAGTTTAGCCAGATTGAATGGAAGGAGGAGGATGTGAATGAGAGTGAAAGTACAAAGGAACGGGAAAATTCTGTTATTGGAAAGTATAAACTTTTGTTAACTGTGGGAAAGGATTTTGAATCGTTGGAGGGGAAAAGAAATGCTGATAAAATGCGAAACTTACATCGATCCCGTTTGATGGCGTGGTTGGCGCCAACCCCTAGAAAAAGAGCTCCTGGCTACGCGTTGATGGCAAAACTGTTTCCGGACAGAATTTTGTCTATGGGGTCAGAAGAGTTTTTAAGATGGCAAATTATGTGGAGCGTATCATCGGCTAATAATGATGTTCTACTGGACAGCCTACACTGGACGATGGAGTCAGGGATTTTTGGATTCTGGTTGGAAGTACAACATGCCAGAGTTGTTAGGGAAGGCGTTGTTGTGTCTGCAACGTGGATGTTGTTTAAGGATGAGGAGGAAGGACGGAGGTTGGGGTCACCTGATGAAGGGGCGTGGGAAGCCCTTCCTTTTGAATTGAGCGAATCTTTGTCCAGGGCAGTTTTTTATGTCTATGGAATTTGTGACTGTTTCTCCTCCTTGATTTTGACCCTGGAATTCATATTGAACTGTTGTATAGTGCGGATTGACTGGGTTCGAATGTGGTCGTGGGCGAAGACACAGTTTACTTTATCATGTCTTAGTTATTTCATTGATTTGGATGGCGAATGGATTTATTTACAGATGTTTAGATGAGTTGCAAGTCGTGTTGCAATTTTTACAGGTCATTATTTTTCGGAGAAAGCAATTTTGAGTTTATGAACCATTTATACCATTTAATTTCCATTTTGATCAAACTTGACAATAAGTCGTTCGGAAATTTGGTATGCGGTTGTAGACTCTTGGAATTGTATTTTGTTTGAAAAATAGTAATTGTAATTGTTGTTCCATAAAACTTCAATTGTGACACCAATGATCACGTTTGACATTTCTTGTACAGACATTTATTTTAGCGGAAATGTGGAAATCCACATTAGCCATTCTGCTCCTTGGTTTAATCCACTAAGCCATCTCTTCCCTAACTTTATCCCCAAGTCTCCTTCAGAGTCTCAAAACAAATGGAACAATCACAGCCATAATTACAATGCAAGACCGACCATGTCATCTCGTCTCATCTCTCGAACAGCAAAGCTACCAAAATCGGACCGCTCGACTCAACACCGTAGCAACCACCAGGGGCGGACTGGGCCACCGGGCAACCGGGAAATGCCCGGTGGGCCTCTCGATATTTAACATTAGGTAAGTGGAGGC
>WJFB01002902.1:0-15963 GCA_009870185.1 Pygmarrhopalites habei
AGAATTCAGTCACCAAGTCTCAAGTTCCACACACAACACCGAAAAAAGTTACAGCTGCGAGAAGTAGCAGTTTTTGAAAAATCGGTCGAAGTAACCCCCGTTGACGGTATTTATTATAAATTATAATTAATTAAACTACCTGTGTACGATAGAAATTATGGAAGCAATTATAATTCATAGAGTTAAAGTGGATAATGATCGTTTTTTTTCGAAGTAAGAACGATTCAGAGGAAAAAACACAAGTGATGACATGATGTAATCGTACATTTTAGATTTTTAAATTCTTTTTGTTGAACTGAGTGTCCGCATGTAATACATATGATGTACATGAGATTGAAAGGAAAGAATGAGAGACAAAAATAAAAATGAATTTTCAATCTTAAACGTTGTATTTCATTACAAATTATATTATAGAAAATATGAAATGGATAATAAATGGCGAAGTGAAATTCTATTGCATAATACGAATCGCCATCCATTCCAATAGTTTCGATTCTCATAAATTTTATTTCGTAAATAATACAAAAGTTGCAAATGCAAAAAATGTATTTCCATACATCCCAAGCACACACATAAAAATTCATATACATTTCTATTATTATGTTCATATTTTAGAAGTTCAATCCCTTCCACGGTTAAATTTCCTCTTTCCTTTCATATCCCATAATGTAAACATGTAAAAGAAGGGCAGAGTCGGATGAAAAAGCATGTCAAAATTCCTAGTCATTTCATTCCCCCAAAGAAAGAGTCTATACACACATGAGCAAGTTATTCATGCATCCCTGCCTCTCCTAGCCACATCAATATAAATATACGAAGACGGAAGAGTATGGACAAATAGAAGGGGACTAGAGAAAATGAGAATGTCGAGGCGAATGAAAGAATAAGTCTGAGATTAAATATATGCATTGGTTCAAAGAGCAACCATGTCAGAGAGAGAGAGAGAGAGAGAGAAGAGTAGAGTTCCCTGCTCTTCTCTTCAAGATGAATTGCATTTCATTGGATTGGAGCTGAAACTTGTTCTCCTCTTCTCCTTTCCTCCAGGCTCAAAGATGACGAGGAGGACGAAGGTAGAAGAAAGAGAGAGAGTGAGTCTGGCTGGGCTGGGAAAAAAATTCGGTTGCTATGGGATGGCAACTGAAGTTGTTTTCTCGGGAGGAAGCCCAAGGTGCAATCTTGGATTGGTAAATGGATCCACAGAGAGAGAGAGAGAGAGTCTCCAGAGCCACCCCTTTCCTTACCCTTCCCTTTACGACCTCTTTCCAAGAATATGTATGTGTGTGAGTGTGTAACTGGACTATTCAACATTCCCTTCCACTCTTCCTGAAGACTATAAAACGAAAAATTATATAACTATACTTGAGGAAGACACACACAGAGTATTGTGTGGGCCTTCTTCCTTCACTATAAAAGCGACTTTTTTAATATTTCAAAGTGCACACACACACACACACAAGGAGGGGGCTTCGAATGAGAGTATTGAAAAATACTATTTACACACCGAAAAAGAGTAAGTCTATAAGTGAGCCATAAATGGATCTTTGGACGATGTAGAATCAAAACGTGGACAATATAGGCATAGAATATTTTTAAATAGTAGTTTGTATTTTATTTCTGTCCTCTCTCCTCCTTCAGTTCATTAGCCTACAATTTTATATTATTGAGAATTAATCTCTTCCAACCTGAATGAACATGTTAGAAATTTTTGAAATTATACTGAACTTTAAATAAAAATGATTTTAGTATGTCAATTTATTATAGAAACCCATAATTTTGATGAGATGATGTTGACACGCGTTCAGCGGTTTGCTCAAACAAAAAAATATTTGTGGGTCATTTCCTTCACC
Organism: Pygmarrhopalites habei; assembly: GCA_009870185.1. Lineage (NCBI taxonomy): Eukaryota > Metazoa > Arthropoda > Collembola > Symphypleona > Arrhopalitidae > Pygmarrhopalites > Pygmarrhopalites habei. The sequence continues at coordinate 1,848 of WJFB01002902.1, forward strand.
AGTACACCGTACCGGTCTAATCATTACATTGTAAAGTGTGGAGAGAGTGAACAGTACAAAAGACTTGGGACAAATTAACGCTCAAGAGAGAGAATATTTAGTGACGAAGGGGGGATAACATATAGTAGTCATTACTTATGGCAAATATGAACACACACACTATTCAGGACATCCCCAATCTGACTGGAACTCAAAGTCTCCCTTACTGCTACTATTAGTGATGTGATGATGTAGGCGGCATGGAGTAAGGCACGTGCCTTCAGAAAAACCAAGGCACGAAGGGAGCAGATGTGATGTGGTCTCAAGATACGAGCAAAATGTCTCTCAACCAACACACACACACACGATAATACAAAACATAGCATTCCGCACGAATGAAACCTAAGAGAGCAGATGAAGAGCGTTTATAATATATAAATACAATATACATGGATGTAGAGAGAGAGAGTGAAACAGAAAAATGGAGGGAGTATCAATTCAATTCAATCATGGAAGAGAGAGAGAGTATCCTCATCCAGATTAATCTGATAAAATGAGTTGCTCGCAAATTGTATTGTGTATCTCTTGTCTGTGTATGTGCGTGTGTCTGTCTATCTCCACTTTCCTATCTAGACTAAAATCGGAAGCCTAACAATAGTTGAAGTTATCTCTCCTGCTCATCTTCAAACCATCCTTCTATCTCTCTTACTCCACACACACACACAAACATACAATTTTTTTGGGGGGAAAACATGTAGGTGATACCGTAGTTGTCTGCGTGTGTGTGTACGTATTGTATCATAAATGTAGGATGTAAAAACCCAAGTAAGTGTACAAGCCTTGCTTTTGTTGTTTCCTAATAAGCTGTTTCCTAATAAGCTGTTAGTTATTGTACTCCTTTTTAGTTGGGAAACATCAAAACCCACGTAAATCTTTGAGTTTTTTTGGACCTTCCTTCCGACCAAGGAGAAAAAATCCATGGAAATATGGGACAGCCTAGAGATATGGGGAGAACTAGCAAAAAATGAAGAAGAAAATACGACGTACTTCTTGCACACACAATCTTACATCCTCCTCCTATCTATATCTTTCCACAGAGGAGTACCCATTTCCTTCAGACAGAAAAAATGAAGACACCCTAATTTATATTTAATGGGGGAAAGCTCAAACTGATTCATTCCATACTGATCAATCCTCTTCAGTACATATTCATATCCTTATTTTAATCAACAAATGAATAATCCATTGTGTACAATCAGGAACAACCAAAAGGAAAGTATCCTATTCCCCCGTCCTCCTCATCATGAGGTTTTAATCAATATTTTGACGGGTTGTTAACTATATTATCCGACCATATCATATTTTACGCGGTGATATACGAAGGATAGAAGGCACATATGCGATTAATAAGATATGAAAATGCAAACGGAGGGAGGAGAGGGAGAGAGACACCCGCAAATTGAAATTAAAATAATCATCCCTGGGCTCCTCAGCCTGGACCAAAAAAGAGATATACGAGGAGATAGCTACTGCATCCCTATTCCCTATTTACCCCTTGGGAACCCACGCTTTTTGTTCTCCTCCCGAATAGACAATATTACTTCCGCCTTTGGTCGGACCTCTCTTCCCCTCTTCTCTCTCTCTCTTTTCACGGAAAGTGTAGCCATGTAACTTTAGCGACGTACCAACTTGTAATCATTGTTGTATAGACTCTCCACGGAAAACGATCCTATCCATCCTCCTCTCTTTGGGTTTTGGAGTCTATCTGTCAGACTGTATTAAATTCCAATTAGTTACATGTTCCATATTGGAATCAAATTGAACTTTTTCCTTACCCCTCTCATCCTCCTCCCTTCTAATGCTATAAAACTAATTCCCTCAGCTCTCTTTCTACCCTCCTCCTCCTCCCTTATTTGCCATCTAATTAATAAACTCTGTAAATTAATTTGAAGCCAAATTTTCAACAAATCACCCTCTCCCTTTTTGTCAATATGCAATCCAATGCTATTACGTATGCTTTGAATAAAAGAAGACAATGCGAGTGCAACTGGTCAAAATTTTTATGTTGTAATTTCCATTTTCTGTGAATTTATTAATTGCTTTCTTCACACTTTCCACTTTTGTTATGTTAATTTTCTTAGCTACTTGTATTATTACTATTCCTTACACAGACTTAGGTTTACAGTTTCAATGTGGACTTACTTAAATATAGCAATGTATATGTGTTATGTATATTTCATATGCAGATATTTTTTTTTGATTGACTTGTGGCATGTTTTTTTTAAACAGATATGACAATTTTCCTTAAATCTGAGGTGGTTTTTAAAAATTCTTGATTGCTACTCATGTCTGGACTCTATAGTGTGTGTAAATTTATTCTTGTATAGTTTTTTTAAATGAGAACTAGTAGTAGTTTTGATATTTTTTAATTTTTAGTGTGTAACAGATTGTTGAGTCTAAAGGACTCTAGTCTAGAAAATTTACATTTTGTTATTTATATATAAACTACTCTTGTTACTCTGGTATATCACAAAAAACTTTAGCCTATAACTTCATTTATGTAACATTTTCTTATTTTTCCAAAGAGATGCAAGAGAATGTGCACAGGATTTTACATTCAAGTTGCGTTGAGAGAGTGTATGTACTTCAAGAAATATGACATTTTACTTCTCTCTCTATACATTTAACAGGGATGTATACTTTGTATGGTGATTTTACACATCCCCAATTCATATTAATTGTGCATACCGTATTTTTCTCATCCGATACATCATGTCATGTGTAGTGCTTCCAGGTGATTCCGATTTCTTAAATTAAACTACCGGTTAACATGTTAAATTAATTCCAACACAATTCTTGGGTGAACATTCCTCGTGATTATCAATTGCATTTAAAATTACACTCTTATTACATTGTCAAATTTTCTTTTAAAGTGCTGTATTACAAAACGAGCCAAAGTAATATTAATGAAATAATTTGTAATGTACACAAATAAATATTCAGTGACGACTACATACTGACTCCCTTACACTTTATGTTACAATTTCTTTAGCAAACATTAAATCCAAAAGTCGTGATAAATTATTAAAAACCACAATTCAAACTTTGTTTTCACCTTTGCACACTCGAACTCATAATTTTAATGCCATTTGACTTGTAGGTTCAGTAGAGATTCCCAATTCGTTATTTTTTGTAAATATTATAAATATAGTAGCATCCTCATTCTCATCATTAATCATTTTTTTACAAGAAACTCGTTAGATAAAAAGCACTTTTCTCATTTTTTAAAAATTATTGCACAAAGTTCACTATCAAAGTTGCGATATTTTCTAAAAATTTATATAACGACTTTGCGATGGCTGCTATGATAATATCATTTTATCAATTATGATCATCTTATTTTCGATTTGAATAATTAACGTTCGTTTTCATCATTTTGCAAAAAACACATCAACTAGCATGTTTCTTTTGGTTTTTCACAGTGTACTATATTGTATAGCATGTACTTATAGTATACATTTGTTCATGCAATAACTTAAAAATATAATATGGTCTCAACTTGAAATTTTTTCCTATATAAATAAAACGCGTAGTCGGCCGATGTACAAAAAAACTAGAGCAAAACGATAGTGTAGACATATTAATGGTGGTCCATTATACGTAAACGAATGTTATGAGTAAATAAGAAAGAAGTGTCAAAATATTTCCTAAAAAAATTTACTAATATTATCCTTATACATTATGCTCATTACAAATTCTAAATGCAAAATAAAAACACAACAAAAATCATGAAAAAAGAGGAAAAAAATTGAACGTTAACTATGCATGTAATGTAAGTAAGTACTACTCACTAAGTAGAACTCGCTAAGTACTTCGATTTTTTCTACCAGCCTTCCCTACATCTCCGTAACAACTGGCCTTGTATCACTAAATACAAAACACTGATCATATATCTTTATATTATATCTTCACGAGCACCGATTCCTCATCTATTCTTCCATTCACACCCACGTGTAATAAATTCCAAAATGCGACTAACATAATTCTTGTCAAAAGTGGTGGGGGTGGGATGATTGTAGCATATCAATGGCATAATTTTATCATCGTTAGTTATTATTATGGTAGATTGTGAGCAATCATTTTTTTTCCTCCTCTAAACTTTTTAAAAACGCATTAAGACTGTGATAGTCTAAAGATATGGTCAAATTCATTATAACATTAGCTTCTGACAAACTGTGAGCACTGACACCTCAACGCAGTTACAACAACAATTAAATTCATGTAAAATATTTTTGTGTGTAGAAAAGAGTGAGAGTCAAAATTAATCTAAACTTTGGATTCTAAATGCAAAAATTACCAATCAAAATACACATTAATATATTCTCATTGTCTACAGGGCTAAACAATTATTCTCAAATATAGGATTTTCAGGTGTCCTTCTCCTCAAACCCCCACGATTAATGCAATGCAAAAAAGGTAACCATTTAGTAACCATTGTAATACACCTTTAAGTTAAAAATAATCATCGTATAAGATCAAGCGGTTTAAAACTCTAAATTGAGAGCATTAAGTCTTTGGTGCATCATGAATGAGCTAGGTTACTCCATTAATTTTGAAATTTTTGTAGCAAGCAACTCATCACCGTAAGGTCAACTTATTTTTTTACAAACTAATTAATGGAAAAAAAATTATATACAATTTAAATTAATTTTGTTGTCAAACACTGTAGTCCATAGTTAGTGGTATTACTTTTTCAGATTTTGCATAGCACAAGAGAAAAGCTCTTTCAGCTACAATTTTCTTTTCAATTTTCACTATTCAATAAAGTCTAACAACAATAATTAGGTCTCAACAAATATGACAGAATAAATGGAAGAAACATAAACCGTCGGGTTGTTAACCTACACTCAAAAAATGACTCAAAAAATTCCTACATTATTTTTTTTGTATAAAGTCACAGCTTAAGTAATTAGTGCACAAAAATATAAAGCAAAACATGTTTGATTGCGTGGCAAGAAGGAGAGGATTATAACAGGTAGAGATAACTATTCGTCAAGTATCTCTATTGCTTTCTCTCGCTGTGTGTGTGCTTACTTCCATACAATTTTATACATTTACAACTATTGCGGATAATTTGCGTGTCTTTAAATAACTAAAAAAATGTTGGCTTTCAAAAAATATGCCATAGTTTCCTTATTAACATACATAACCTATCCAAGATAAAATTTCAACTCAAGATTTTGGATCCAAGTTACACCCAATACTTCATGATAGTGTATTATTTATACAGTATTAAAAACTAAATATGACTCCATTAAATATTATCTTCAACATTGCTATAGGCAGGATATCTATGTGTAGAATGTGAATTCTTTAAATTATTCAAATTTAAAAGCATATTTTGTAGGAACAGAAATGAAAATGTCAACTGTTAACACTTCAAACATAGAAATTCATTAAAAGACAAGATTTAACTGACCAATACACCCCAATTATATATACATCCATTGTAGAAAACAACAATATCAAAAAGGAACAGTTGGGTATTTCATCTTTCCGAAAAATTACACAAAAAATGTAATATCATGGACGATCTTGTGAAAGTTCCACACACAAACAACACTAGAGTGTGGAGGATAGGATAAGATAGTAAGGAGAAGATTAAAAATGAGTGCAACCCCTAAAATATATTATATATTGTATAGTTATAGCGTTATAAAAAACAACATCTCGCTAATTTAAATACGGACTCAATTTCAAGTCCAAAATTTGATGACTCTCCTCCAACTATTCACTTACCCTACTGCAACAATTACGCAGCAGGTCATCATCAATCAATCATCATGTGTATGTCTACCGTGTATAACATTTCCAAACTTGTTTGTCAACAAAAGATCTAACTCTTTATCAATTATTGCACCACACAATTCTCTTTGGTGGACGTTCTGGATATTTCAAGACGAGACACATCCCTCTCGATCTCATCGTCATACTCAATCCTGTAAAGACACAAAAAGAACAAAAATTTCATTACTTTTTGTTCTTTCATTTCTAAACATTATTTTACGAGTTAAATCTTGTAGACAACTCAATGCCCTTTAGTTAAGAATCATAAAGTTCAACACATTTGTTTTCTGAAAATAACTGGACATCTTCAAACACTCTTTCTCTGCCCTTCAGTATGTAGAATGAGAATTACAACAGACTATAAGAAAAAATGGTCAATCATTTTTCGGAGAATAAATTTTGGCCGTCCACTCACTCTTCATGTGATGGACACAAATACACACACACACAAAGAGAGAACTAAGGAAAGCTTTCCATATTCAACTGAACGTATTGAAATTCCATTTTCCCCTCACAGCATGGCATGTACCAAGGCGACCCTCTACATATCAAGAATTACTTTTACATTGCAATGGATGAATAAAAGTCTTGAGGAACCTTCCTATGTCAACTACTTACTTTGAGAGGGTTATACATATTACACACAGTATGAGTTAGTGAGGGTAGGAGAGGAAGAAGAACATAGAGCACAAGTAAAATAAATTGTTTAAAAAAAGGAACAAGCCGAGTCGATATATATGCAATGCACACACACACACACAAAAGATAGACTTGAGAGACGGAGAGGAGCGTGGTAGGAAAGGGAAGGGCACAATGTTCTTCTGCAGATTTCATCCAGACTCAACTGAATAGATGCGAAAATAATCCGCTTAGTATACGCTCCGTAGAATAACTTGATGAGAAAACGCAATGTGCAATGTGCAGATCAATACATCAACACGAATCTTTCAAGCACCAACTCCCAGCTACAGAGAGAGAGAGACTACAGACAAACTACTCGACAGAACACAACTCCAATCTTCCTTTTTTACCCTCTCTTCCTCATCTCTAGCTCTCTCTCTCTCTCCTGTACTCTACTCCAGTTCAATTCGAATCTGTAACGACTCTGTTAAGACCCTCTTCACAAAATCCTACATGCTACCTTGTCTACCAAATATCTACTAACCGCATATCACAATCAACACACACACGACAGAAGGGACCCTCAATAATATACATTACAATGTATTATATCCTTCCGTATGCACCATCCAGCTGTTCTCTGTCTAATATATTATACTTTTACAATGTCTTGAGCTCTTCCACTACACACACACGCAAATACACAACGATCAAGAAGTATCCTTGATCGTCCATCAAAACAAGTTATCCAACAAAAACTAACAAGCATTTAATAACATGAATGCCACACACTCAACCAATAGTTCACAAAAATATCATTCTCTTCCTCATTTCATTTAAATTTTCACTTTTCTCATAATGTCTACGAAGCACATGGAGGATTCTTAATTCACAGTAGTCACCATAGGTATTCTCAGTGAACGCTGTCAAATGTACACTAGTATACACAGTCAATGATAAAATATCATCGAAATTCATGACATCACACACGACGCGTTGGGGGGAAAGCAGAAGAGTGTGTGAGTGAGAGAGGACTCAGGATGGTGTAAATTCAATATACAATGAAAACAACATGTGCAACACGACAAGTGTGTTTGTGAGAGGAGAGAAAAAGATTGACTCATCGAATAAAAAAAAACTTTTTTTTGAGACCCCTCACACTCCTACAGTTTACCATGAGAGCAACAAGCAACTGCACTAAAACAGAGTTTACTTAAGACACCCCCTCCTAAAAAACTTTCCCATCATCCATCCTACACTCGTACACTATAAACTTTGGACAGACTTTCTGCCTGTGTATACTGCCTGTGTAGTCATAGTAAGTCCCCCAAGTGAAAACAAAACAAAAACCTCGACAGACAGGCTGACATACATTGATTTAATAGAGGGTGATGGTGGTTTCGCAACTCAACACTACTTGACATAGTCATGAAATATTCACAATGTTTTAACTAAGGGGACACCCCCCTTTGGAGAGAGAGAGGGAGAGAGAAAGTGAAAATAGCCATTCTTTTTTTTCCCCAGTCCATCATCACTTTGTGTATCCTGTATACACACTCCATTATTCATAGTGTGTGTGTGTTCGTTTTCTTCCTCATATTTTAGCATGGGATGAGAGCAATGGAACAGACCAAAAATGAGAGAGAACACTACTCCGTGGTAACTTTTGGTTGCATTAAAAAGAAATATGTAAAAATAATTATGTGTCTATTGAGACCTGCTCTGACACGCACACAATAACAGACAGTCATTGTAGACAACGTATAAAAAGCATCAATCCTCCCAATTCAACCAGCACTCACTCACACACACAACGAGAGAGAGAGAGAGGAGGAATGGAATCTAAATAGATAGGTTAGGTAATACGAAGCACGTGCCGGAGGGTCCCATCGGCGAAATATGACCTCCGACGGTCACGCGCCCCATCATGTACTTTCTCAAAACAATCACAGCACGCTTTCCCCCTCCCTTCTCCTCCAGTCGTCAATGAATGAAAAGCCACGCAAATCTTCCCTCTCTCTCAGCTTATTTAGTGCGGACAGCAGGGTTCATGAAATTTTAAGTAATTGCTCTTTTTCCGTCCTTTCACATTTAAGCCTCTCGGGAATTAGCTCTGGCTCTCCGTATACAGTGTACACACACATTTCATACTTCATTTGAGTAGTAAGCGGATTTCCATAAATACTTCATAATTGACCCTACACACTAAAAGTTTACAGCCTCAAAAATTCTCAAAATATGAACGGACTCTACTTCTCAAACGTCATCTTAAGTATAACAAAATTTCGAAAGTAAGTTGCTAATTACATTTTCTAAAAGAAAACTCCTATCCAAAAATTTTTGCAACCATACAATACATTTGTGTATGTACACAAAGAACACAAGAATTACCTAAATCAATTTACAAACACAGGGTACATATAATGATGGAAACATACACAGTTTCCTACCACAACCCCTAGAAGGACGAGCTAGGAAACTAAACACGGAATTCTATATTGCATTATGAATAGCTCTAATTATTTATGAAGTGAGCTGTGCACAAAAAATACAAAAGGATTGAAAACTGACACTATACATGTATTCTAACAATGGTCTCTCCATCTAATCACTTTGTTTTCTAAATAAGAAACTAGACACTTTAAAGCCAGTCCAGATTGGCTTAACTTTGGTCCCTATATAGTATAAGCTGCTAATAAATCCCTTCAGTCTCTCTCTCTGTCTCGTCTGCATCCGAACGACTGGCTGTACATACTCTCTCATCTCAATCTAATTGATAATAGTTTTGAAAGGAACCTGTACAACAACGACAAATGTCACACGCACACACAACTATGACATGGGGAGTGCACGCTGATAATTGAATACATTTAGTTAAAACTCTATTCAATTTTCACACCCTATTATTCCTATTTTGAACATGTGACGAGACAAACAAACGCACACACAGACGGTACACAGCGTACAAACAAAAAAAGAAGAAACATTGTTTCACTTTCATTCTACTCAACAATCCTAATTATGATCCTGATCCATATAGTATAACATTCGTGTCATACAATACAATCTGTACAGGTCAAACAATCTATTGAACATGACGACTAGCTAACAAATGGAAAACAATAACACAAAATAAGCATTCTCATCCCATAGTGGTGACTGTGGGTATGAAATAATGTGATAATTTAATAACACAGTTAAAGAACTAATCAGCGTTCACCAATAGTATATAACGTCAATTTTAAGAAATGCACTAATGTTGAATGCAGTAAAAGGGAAAGAACTAGAACTCTCGTAACGTAATCCTCCTTATGTCTTCAATACGTGCAAGACAGCAAGGAAGACAAAAAAACATCTCAAAACACATCTCTCCACACTCAGAAGCTGAATAGGGAACAGGGATGTAAAGACAGCATAAATACATAGATAAGTGGAGAGGTCTATTTCACTTTCATGGCCACTCTGTGTCCTTGTCTAGTCAACGATCGTCCTATCATCTCAAGAGCCCTTCAAACTATAGCCACACGCTCTCCTCGCCACCCGTTAAAAACCACAAAAGTACAATCATCCTAAGGAACAATCTCAACTTTCCAATCTTTCTTCTCTTCTTTTGAATCATCACAAACTTTTCGAAAAAGAGACTATTACGTCATTACTTTTTTGTTAAAAAATTTCTTGACAAAAAAACTACGTTCCTAAATTGAAGACATGTATGAGGTGAAATTTTTTTTTGTTTGAAATCACATGAAAGCACAAAAGAATCCTCATAAAACATCCTACATGAAAAATTTGTCGTAGACTCATAAATAATAATAATAATGTTAGCACATTTGAATAAATAAAGATAACACACACAAACACACACAGTCCCACCCCCAAACATACACAAGGAAAGGTCTATTGCTCCACGTCATCCCAGGATGATGAATATTTTGAAAAAAAAGCGCAGCCGACTTTTTGTAAATGCAATTTGTAAATCTCTCACTCACAACTTTTTACAACAACTGTATATCAAAGAGGAGGAAGGAGCAGAGCAGCAGTGAAAAAAGAGATAGTATTTCAATTTATAATGGTTTTTGCCATCCATGAGACGCCGCGACGTGTCACATGGTGTGGCAAGAATTTAACCATGAAACATTATTTATTTCATTATTTCATTTTTTTGGACACAGTACACATACAACAGGAGCGGAGAGACAGGAGTGGATTTGGACGAGATGGAGAAGACATAGTAGTAGTACGTCAAGTATCTATGTATTTCAAATAGAAAGAAGACAGGAAAGACGACGACTATGACAGAAAGTGAGTGAGGAGGAGAGAGATATGACAAAGACACAGAGTCTGTACTTTTACGGCAGCTCCACACACACACACACACACAAAACATAAATTCATGTGAATAGAAACCTTTACGTAGTGTCACTTGTAATACCTTCCATACTACTTACGTAATGTGTGTGTAGTGTGTGTTGCACCAAAGTTAAACCCCCCAGGGTAAATGTCATTTCATAAATCACAATATTTCACGTTTCCGGTTTTAGAAAAGATTTAATCCGGTTTACGTTTTTGTGCCCCTGCTGCTGCTCCTGCTATTACAGCTATATGCTTTGCCTTTCTCCTTCTTCCCGATGGCTCTGTCCCTGCTGTCCGGCTTAAGAATCCCTCATCATACCCAAATCACCTGCCACCGTTCTTCTCCCCCTCTCCATCTCTCTTTCCTAGTTCTAACCCACCCCAATTTTTAACTTTGTGAAATACAACCTCCCTTTGTCCATTTAAATATCACATTTTATCTTCCCCACAACCATTTACACTCATGTTGATTAAATTAATCATTCAAAATTTAAATATTTAATGGTTTCCAAAAAAAATCCTTCACCCCCCGTCAAAAATAAGATTTCTTCCACACGTGCCTAATAAAAATCAAATGTAGATCAAACCAACGTCCAAATTATTTTCAAAAATTTTAACATTACTTTGTGATAGTCAAAATTAAAATACTATGACTATTCTATGTGAGGATGCTCAAAAAAATCAGATACTCCTTGTAAAGACATGACAATCCCATTCTATGCCTATCATGTAATTAGTACCGGCCATACTTTCCTCTCTCTAAAAAAAGGGAGACTTGCTCGAAGGAATGATGATCGAGTACAATGGGACAAGTAGAAAGCCAGTCAACGACCGAAAATCTTTTTGACATATACACTAATAACACTATAGTACGTGTATTTGTGTGTGTGTGTATGATGCCGCACGGACATGTTGCTCTTCAATTATGTGATTTTAATTTTATATTCATCATCATCATCACATGGCATGGCTTGGACCTCAAGGCGAGGCTTAAAAGTTTACTCTGTGTGTACAGGAGGAGCAGAAGCAGGAACATTCAACCATTAAGATTTAATTGGTAGGCAGCAAGGAACACACGACTGAGGACGAGACATGCAATCAGAAGAAGAAGAGTCTCAAGAATCATGAGTAAGAGATAAACTTTTTCTCACAAACACAATGACACTACTGGCAATAGATCTCTCTTTCTTTCTCCCAATCTGTGGACACAAATAGAGTTCCTCCACCATAGGAAAATAGACAGATATATTACTACACGTACACATTGTTCATCCAATATTTTTTTTCACAATCGAAAACTCAGAAACGCCCTTTCATCCCCTTCCCTACATCCTACACTCACAATATATGTATTACAGCACAGAGTGTATACAAAAAAAAGTTTTTTAGAAAAAACTTAATGCGTCAAGATGGAAGAATAAAGAAAATATTAAAGAGTAAAAATAAGAATGGATGAATCTTTTTAAAGAAGAAAGTAAAGTTGAAAGCCTGTTGCTGAACGATTCACCATGGCTATCCCCATCAGCCCCCAAACAGACAGAGAAACAGTCAAAGACTGAATAGAAAGGAGAATCAAAAAACGAAATGTACACAGACACAGAGCCTAACGACAACCGTTCTAAATGAAGAGACTTCACAAGGGAGAGAAAAGATCTTCCTTGTATTTCACCATAAAGAGAATTGTTTGCATGGATGCTTCATAAAATCACTGTATACACAGCTGGTTGGCCTTTTTTCATATCCCGTGCTTGTGTATGTGGAGCTGTTATTATTATTACATGAACGTGTTCAAAAAAGAATTTTTACCTACACACAGGCAGACACGGAACATATTCAATCATGAAAGGATAATTAAATGATAACACACACACTCCTTTTTCTACATCAAATGGATTCAAAATTATAGCTATGGCAGTTCAAAAAGGAAAGAATAAAAATAGTCTATTTCATGTTTCTAGCCCTCATTGTTAAGTCTAAAAGAAAGAGAGAAGGACTAAGCTTCCATCATGGAAACAATCTAAATATAAAGACATTCGTTTCGAGAAGACTAAAATAGAATATTAAATTGTACATCTACTATTTTCATTTCAATATCTCCAAAGATCTCGTATGTTGTGGTTATAGAAATCAAATAAAATAGAAAACACATTCACTCAAAAGTTTTTATTTTACTTACGCTTTCTCTTGGTCATCCAAATGAGTGACGAGTTCATCCCTCTGATTCACCACGTTGACGAGTTCCTGGAGAAGGAGAGACTCTCGTAAACGATCCGCTTCAGTTTTTTGGAGCTCTGCCACAAAAATAAAAGTCAAACAAATCAGACTTTTCCATTAGACAAATTTTGTGAGGGGACTCTGACATTCCTCCTCCTTCTACACATTTTTTTCTATTCACAGAGAAAAATGGAAATTTTTTTGCCGACTTCATTTCTTTAGTACACACAAAAAAATAACAAAAATAGAATATGAGATACCCATATACAATGTTCCACTCTCATTTAGTTGATTGTGTGAGTGGATGTGTACGTGTGTGTACATTTTGTGAACCACTGTCATCTCTATGTTAAATGATGTATGTATGTGTACCATCTATTTCCGAATACTATGCACAATATACACGTATCATGGACACACACACACACACTATGCCTATGATGACTGCATCATAACTGTTGGTTCCAAAGGTACTTGTATACAAATGTATACTCACCCAGCACATAATAATATAACCTCCACACAATAATAGACCATGTACAGTCTCTCCCCCTCCCTTTCCCGTCAGCCAATCACAAGCACCTTGTTGTTAGCTTGGGCCCTTGGCTGCTATGTTTGAACAGAAGGACGCTTGACTTTTTCATTCTCCTTTGGTAACTGTGGCATTAAAATGTCTCAAAAATACAAACGAGGAACAGGTCATTGTTGTGCAATAATTAATTGTCACAATAATAGTAAAAATTTATAATTATGGGATCAAGAACAGTGCCAAACTCATGTTGGAAAAATTCATTGGGACTGTAAGTGCAAAAAGCCATACAAACTACACTGCCTTCCATCTGAAGTGTCCGTCCACAAGAAAATAGCAAGACATTAAATTAAATTTTCACACATGGATTTTTAAATTATGGACTTTGAATTGTCAAAATTTTAAATTGTCTTTTGTCTTAAATTGAGGGACAAGTATATAAAAATGTTCAGTATACACTCTGTGTAGTCTAATTCTGAATGTGCATGAACTGACAGTTAGTTGATTTAAAAACTGCTAATTGTTTTATTTATACTGACAATTCATTTACGTTATTAAATTACGTTAATCGTA
>WJFB01002903.1:0-14110 GCA_009870185.1 Pygmarrhopalites habei
TGATAGCGTATGATTGCGATTTTACAGTTCTCACACCGCCCTATTTTTATAGTTCAAATTTTGAAAAAAAATTCGTGTGACTCCGTTTTTGCAAATATTTCCAAAATGAGCCTACATTCCAGATCTTAACAACATTAGTGAATTTTGGTAACACTTTTAAGACACTTTGCTCACTCCTTCCATGTCTCCCATGTCAAATTTTCCAGTCAGAAAAAAATTGATTTTTTGTAAATATTTTTTCGAACCCATGGATTCTGAAAACTGTTCATGCCTAATGGATTTCAAAATATATTTTGAATAGCCCTGTTCATATACAATTCAATTCCTGAAGTGAAATTTATATTCGTCAAAGCGCCTTTGTTAGGGCTTACTGAAAATGGCACTATCTCAGGATGGCCACTATTACCCCATTTGACGGTACATTGTAAAATATACCAGTCAATCATCTTCCTACATTTTCAACTTTGTCTTTTTTTTATCCTCATGATCGTGTGAGTCCATTCACCATTTTTGTCAAATTTAAAATACACACACACACGTACAGAAGAAATTCACATACATTCTAACAAAAAGAATAACGACTGACAGAGACAGGGAGAAATAAAAGAAGAAGATTTCTACAAAATAATCCAATGTTCATCATCCTCTCTTCTCAGTGTCTTCCTCACTCAAGCTCTCCTCCTATTTCAGACTAAAAGGAATATTTAAATAGATGAAGAGAATGAACATTAGTGTCCAATTTTTTTCTTCTTTCAAGTCATCCTCACACACACACACACACAAAAGAGACATGACACTGACTCTCTCTCTCTTCTGCGTATATTGTCCATTCATAGTCCGAGACAAAGACAGTCTTTAGACAACCTAGACTTGACGTCTGTAAAATTTTATGGAATGAGTCAAGTGTAGGAGTCAGATATAACTACCAATAAAGTATCTACATTTTCAACTCAATCACACACACACTACCACCACCACCACCAGACTCCATTCCATAGTGCGAATATGTAAATGCCTTCCCAAAAAAAGCCACACAGTCGACAAGATGAAGAAGGAGAGGAAAAAAACTTGAAGCATAGAATCAAAAACGTTCCGTTCTTTCCATGTACTGTATAGTCAAAAAATGGTTAAGGTGAGGTCAGCCATGATCAAGATCATGACAAAAGGTGGCTGGCTGGCTGGGAGGCAGGTGCAGAAAATCCTCTAGGAAGACCAACAACAAGAAAAGACAGAATGAACAACCAACTGAATCACACACCATCTCAACAACAGACCTCTACAATATGTTCAACATCTAAAAGGTATTTCAACTTTTGTGTATTATGTCTCTCTCTCTTTTTCAATTTGGACTCCTAGCCTTTGGACACCAACAACAACCACACAGATAAGAGGATAAAAATGAATAGCAACCCCATTGGATTTTATTTATTACAGCTATTCACCTTAAAAGCAAACTCATTTATACATGTGGTGTCTGTGTGTGTTTAAATCTATTTAAGAGAACATCCTAATTGGTCATCCTCCTCATAGTTACTTACTTACATCCGTCTCTCCTTTTCTTTTTCTTATACCCTTCCAAGAGCACTTTATTATAATATACACTGTTACATACGCATATGTTCCATAATATTAGTAGTCACCATCAGTCATCATTTGACTCCATAATCTTCACCACCACCACTATGATTATGATGAGTACACCTTGTGCATCATCCATTATTATCTATCTACCTATGCGTATGTATATGTATAGCTAGACATTTTTTCTTTTTTAAAAAAAAGTTCCGATTTCAACCTGTCAACTTGAGAAGGAAAAAAATTTGGAAGAGAAGGAGGAGCAGCAACTAGATTAACGTGGAATTCCACAAACTTTTGACTTTGAACAAGAAAAATTATTTGTGTGATCATAATTACAAGGAAGGGAAGGAGGAGGAAGAAAAAAAATTAAAAAGGTGATTGTCACATTAGGACTGGAGAGAGAGAGACTTTCCACCTGGCCGCTTCATTATTACAAGTTAATCTATAAATTACTTTACGCTATAAGGGCAAAAGTGGAGATGTACACTCGTACACACACACACGTAGACATACCTATTCAACACAAATTTGGGCATTCATTTACATTTCAAATTTATACATTCTGGCAAAAGCACACTCACAAACCACATACAACATTTTCTTACAAGGTAAGACGACCATAAGGCAAATATTCGCAAAAAGACACTCACTCACACATTATTATTACTGAACTTCATTTTTTTACACACACTGGCCAAGCAAATCCTATAAATGTCTTCAAACCAACCAACATTTATTTATCTGCCATTGACAAATTTTCATTTCAACCAAAGCCAAACAAAATATGTCTGAGGATTTTTCCTTCTCTATCAATCATTCATACTACTATAGAAGTAATGATGTGAGTGAGTAAGCATCACTCTCCCCCGCATTCAGAAAAAATACTCAAGAAAATTAAAGAACAATGGACTACTTTTAAAGTTCGACAGAGTCATACATTTATTATGTAAGTACACTAAGTACACGAGTACAAGTTTAAATTCTATTATTATATTATGAATTCAATTAGTAGTACACTAGGACAAAAAAAAAGTGAAATGAAAAAGAATAAAATAGACAATAAAAAAGCATTGTAATGACGCATGCATGCATACATATGTAGTCTAATGAAATCTATCTCAAACATCATATTCAATTCAATTTTGAATTGACAGTTTGTAGGAACAAGCAAGGAAGGAGCAAAAATCAATCAAGTTCATTGTTTCTCAATTCATTGTTCAACGCTCATCAGATTCGATGCCAAGGAATCATCATCCCATCCTCAATGTTCTTACTCCCTTCTCATTTTCTTTTGATATGTCCGAGAGACATTTCCTTATTATTATTAATACAAAGTGTTCAACTCACCAAATATTCTATTTGTTGTCCTCCCAATCTACTACTACTAACCTAATGAAATCTACATACCATTAAATTTTTTCTCTCTTTTTATTTTACATTATTTCTACATCTTTCCGTTCCTCATTCCCATCAACACACACACACACACACAATGTCGTGACAATTGTAAACCTCCCAATGACGTGACGTATCAAAGCCAAAGTTAGCCGTCGTCTAAAAAAAATAGCGCTCCATATTTATCCAATTGCAAAACAATAATATATATTTTTTTAAAATCAATCACATAAATTATTACTGCATCCTATCTGTGTAGTAGCATACACCTCCACTTTAATCTCTTAAATGGAAGTTGCAACTTGCATTTAATGCCAATTCCTCCAAACTGTACCCTCACATCACAAAAAATGGAGTTGTAATCAAAATAAATATATGTAGTGTACAAGAAAAAATAATTATAACTGTGCCACACACACACTCACACAACAAATTCAAATTAGTAATGGGAAATTACACAACAACAACACATTCACAGCTCATTCATACCCAAAATATTTCAATGTTACTCTTCATCAACAATTCTATTGAGAGAGAGAGAATATAATATGAAGACGATTATGCTACAATGTAATCTATACACAGAGGAGTACAAGATAGTAACACGTCATCCCCTGATCATCCACTTTGAAAGATATACGAGAGTGTGTCTTGTTCTTTTTTTTCTCCTTTCCTTGCCTATCCCCTCATCATAGACTACTACTTACTAGGCTACACACACACAACTCAGTGAAAAGATGAGAAATTGCTAAAAATAAAATTTTTCCTCCACTCCACTCCTTTCCTCTCCTCACATTTCTACCCATGTCTGAGTCCTCAAAAAAAGAAAACTCTCCATCACTCACTCACAATTTGGTCCTCCCTTCTTCACATATGAAAAACTGGATTATTAATTTTAATGAGAATGCATTTTCTCTCTCTTCTCTGTCCTCCACAAGATATAATTAAAGAAAGTAAGTAGTAGTTTTTCACATTTTAAAATTATCAACTTTTATCTCATCCATGTGACTACTACTCTATATTTTCTAGGATACTTTAACCTAGACTCTTTTTTCCCTTTATGTAGCTTTCATCCACATTTCCAAATCTTTTTTTCCCTAGACGACCTGTACAATGCATCCATGACACACTGACACTGACTTCTGTTTCCCATTTTGAAGAGAGAGAAAGAAAATAAACAGTGTAGACTATTTCAGAGAGAGAGAAATATTCTCTGTACATGTTCATATGAGTAATTCAATAAAATTAATCCAACTGTCCCCTTCCTTTTAATTTTCCCTCACGAGTAAAATAGTGAATAGTGAAATATTTCCATTTTGCTAATTTTGAGTTGCTAAAAAAACCTAAAGTATCATCATTCCTTTACCATACCGTCTGTGACGTGTGCAGTGCACAAGGAGGTCAATGACGAATATGTACTAGTTCCGAATATTAGAACACACACTAACCTCCATGATATTTCTTGAAGAGTTAGCCAACAACCTTTACATATCTACATACTAAATCTTTCTACTACACGTACACAAATACTTTCCAAAGGGAACCGAGTTCACCAAAAACCACCGAGAAATCAACATATGATTCCGATTCCACCACTCGAGAGATGCATACTTACACAGTCAGACAGAGAGTCAACAACAACATTGTTTTAAAAGAAAAAGAAAAATCCCTCGTTTAACAATCTTTGCAAATCTTTTTTGTTCAAAAGGATTCACCAGAGAAAAAGCTAACAACACATGATATATCAGACATCGTCTTATCTTTTTTTGACCTTGTTCAAATATTCATAACAGTTCAGAAGTGAAATGAACCGTCAATATCAAGTACACACATAGACTAAGACTTTGAAGTATTATTATTATTTACATTTCATACAAATGCATACAAAACGGTATTTACATGAGGATTCTGATCCTCAACATCTTCTCTACTTTACTCTACTTATAGAACATTATTTAACTGTTCTTCTTCTACTAGTACGTGCTTCACATCAAGCATCACAAAAAAGAGTGACAATTAGAATACTTTACTTGTCATTTTTTTCTCCCTCCGTCCTGCCTTGTCCTGAGAGGGAGAGAGAGCCAGAGAGGAATATTCTTGACCATAGCATAACAATTTCCATTCATGAGTCAATAATACAGGGAAAACAATGAGTTGCAATGATCGATTTTATTTTCCATCCCTACACATAGAACTATTCTGTCTCACAAAGTAACTTCCAGAACTTTCCATGGTATTGTACTGACGTAGGTACATAAATTTTATGTTAGGATACACGCACAAATTGTGTACTACAAATATGCACCTTGTCACTCATAATGTATTGTGACAACTGGCCGTACACTCACAAAACGGATGTGGATGTGTGCCCTTCTTTAGTACAGACAGGGCAGGGCAGAAAAATAATCTAATTTTGTGGTACCATCACAAAAATCTGTTTTACATGTTCGTACAGAACGAATAGAGAGTAAGTCGGGAGTCAATAAATAAAATTCAGGGTTTTAAAAACTGATTGTTCCCATTACACACTTTATCATCATCATCATTTTATGGCGTGACATCATGAAAAATCGATTATATCGATTTAACACGAAAATAATATACCTACATACAATTCCAAAAAAACATGCCTTCACATAATAATAATCATCATGTGCCCAGATTCACCCACAGTATATAATCCTGCCAAACCCTCACATCTCCCCCGTACTTTTTATTTTTTGATGAGAAAATGCAGTTTGGAACTCTCTCGACTTTACTCTGCTTTTCCATTGCATAAGAAAAAGAAGGACAGACAGGACGGCTATTCAAATTGTGCATTCACAACAAACATAACATATGGTTCAAGTTTAGCACACATTTACTTTTTTTTCAATTTTTGATCCATACACCAAGATTATTCTTTTAGTGGTTTTTTCCCTTCTAAATCGGATGAGATGATAAATGCCACCAAGATGGATCAAACTGGAAATCCTACTTAAGCTCTCATCAATTGAACTTCAACATTCACACACAGTTTTGTCTACATTAAATACATAACCCTGTATACCGTACTGAAGAATTAATATAATAAAAAAAAGTTGTATGTTTTGATCGTACAGTTTCTGTTTGCAAATTTTTTTCTTCTCTCTCTCTCTCTTCTTCGTCTATCTCCTATACAACTTGAGAGTGAGAGAGAAGATTCAGTTAATTCTCATCTCACCCACACACACATGGCAGTTGCCAAAAAAATGCATGCAACCTCGCTAATACCTTGTTTAGCCGTGCTACCTTCCATGTCTCTCTGTCTCTCTCTTTCCCTTTTGCATTATTTATTGTCATTAGCTTAACGAAGAAATTATACTTCCTTCATCATTGTATTTGGTTACTTAACTTTTTTCCTCCTCCCCATTCTCCTTTATCTATATACCGGTTCATCTGCCATGCAAATAGTCAAAATTTAAATCTCTTTCTCTCCGTCTCTTATCAATAATACAATACCTAATTACCACTCTCTTATTCTTTTTTTTCTGTTCCCCAACTATATAACTGGTCAGCTATAGTAATACACATATTCACCATCCCAGATTATCCAAATGAATAGTATAAAGTGCTTACTCACTCCAAATAACAAACATAACAGTGTACCAGATCAATAGCAGATCAAAAATAATAGTGCGACTGTCACCACCACTGTCAACCTACAAATATATGTGTCTCCAGTCTGACTTTTTGACTCTTACACTTTAAAGGAGAATAGAGTAGAGAGAGAAAATAAGTTAAACAAAAAATCTTTTTTATGATCGTAAACATTTAGAAAGTGTCATTAGCCCAGCATGAATCTTCCAAAATATCTTATACATATTATATAGGTAAAAGAGTGAGTGTACGAGTAAATTGTGGAGCCTTGACTTGTTGTTGTTAAAGACCAAGTTGGAAACTTGGATTTTTATATTGTGTGTGTGTATGGTATCGATCTACCTTTGAGCTGTCTGTATAATATTTGCATTTTGCTACACATAATAATATATACAAATACAAAAAAATGCATCCTTTTACAGCGGCCTGTTGAAGGTAATTTGGATACAAACACATTCTACATTCTATGTAATGTTATAGACATATAGGAGGAGGATTGCTATATTTAACAGTTTTGAACCAACCTACAAAAATCCTCTTTCAACACACACACACTCACACTCTCCCTGTTGAACATTTGCCCGCTCCCCATAATAAAATTATTATATAATATACAAAGTCAGTGTACATATGATGATGAATTTTGGATATGGATACGATGTATGTATACAAGATTTGCCGTTTTGATGATCACATTTAATACATCTTCCTCCTACTTGACACCTACGCTTTGCCTTGTTGTTGTTGAAAAATAATTTTGCCAAGCGGATCATCAATAAAGATCGCCAAAGAGCGTAGTAAATTGGCAATATTTTCCATACTATGATACGCTACATAAAGAAATAGGGAGAGAGAGAGAGGTAAAGGGCAAGGAGCAAAGCACAAACTGTGGTATGTAGATACAATGAGACAGGATATGATGATCAAGGGAAATGGCACATCAATATGAGACAGACAAAAAAAATGAGAAATTACGGTACTTTTCAGTGCAAGTTGCAACGCAAATTGGGATGGTGGGAATTGAAGAATGAGTGTTACAATATATTATATAAAACTATAAACACGCACACACACGTCCACGTCTGAATGAGTAAAGTAGTGTGGAGCCTAGCCCAAAAAATATAATTCTCTTTTTTTCTGTAAAAATAAAAATCCATCCAATTCTCTTTCTAACATCTCTCATCGTCGTACAAGTTATACATATTACAAATAAAGAGTACGATGTGTGTGGGGGTGTCTTGTCTTGACACACACACACACAGAGTCAGGTAAAGAGAACTCAATACGAGACATAATTTTTTTCTAAGCTGTTTTTACGTTCAGTCAACTCGAACAAGGCAAACGTTTTTCGATGTAGATATAAAAATTCTTTCCTACAGATTAGTCATGAGGTCAATGGTCACTTGACTCTTATGGATAATATGAGATCATCCTGCACTGAATTGAGACTACCATTGTAAGTACATTATGTACCTAGCTGCTAATACAAGGAGAAGGGACGTCAATGTACTTTTACTAAATTGACATTCTTAGAAAATCTCCAGATGTTTATGAAACGTACATTTCTAAGAAATGATTTCTTGGACAAAAGAGAGGAAGAAAAAAAATTTGGAAACAAATACTTACCTCCTTTAAGTTGATTTTGGCTGTGTAGCGGATATCACAGTTTTCTCTCTTGAAAGTTGTATGAGGTTTGTCACGAATGATAAAGACAATATCTGCTGGTATTTTCCCAGTAGTTTGATCACCTTCCCGAGGAAAAGTAATCTTAGTACCGGCCTTCCATCCGGGTTTAACATTGATGGTGAGGACTTTGTCTTCCTTCCTCCTGGTACCATCCGGAGCGATGACATTTCTTGATATTTTCATTTTTTTCGTACAACCCTTGTGAATATCCTCCAAACTCACGTACAAGTCATGTTCAATTGCAGAGTCTTGAGATTGAGCATAGTCTCGATTTTTACTAGGACTCCCATGAACATTAAAACTGGATGGTGAAAATACATTTTTTAGCATATTTGATAAAGAGCATTCACAGTAAAATATCAAAATAATCAACCCTTATTTTTTACCTTTGTGTACGTCTTCCCATGTTTGGTCCACCCATACTTTGAAAACCCGGACCACCAAAATTAATAAATGTCCCATTCTCATTGTCATCGTCATCAAAGAGAGAACCACCCAGGCCACCAATATTGAAGAAACTGGCAAAGGGGTCAGATGTACCAAAAAATTGTTGAAATGTTGCTCTTGGATCTCCATGAAATTGATAATGGAAAGTGGTTCCAGTCGGTCCATGACCTCCACCACCACCACCATTTGCTCCTTTAAGTCCTTCTTCTCCATACTGATCGTAAACTTCTCTTTTCTTTTTGTCACTCAACACTTCATAAGCCTCGGCCACCACTGTAAATAAATTGCAACAAGATGATTATTAATCATTAGTATCAATTCAAAAAAATTAAATAATGAAGAAATTAATATTAAATACTTACATTTGAATTGTTCTTCAGCTTGTGGACTCTTATTTTTGTCTGGGTGAAATTTGAGGGCCAGTTTCCTATAAGCTTTCTTGATTTCATCTTCATTTGCTGATCGGGCGATGCCCAGTATTTTGTAATAATCTTTACCCATAGCTGAAGTCAAAAACAAAAAAAAACGAAATTTGTTGACACAAAAACAAATGAATAATCTCAAAAATAAATATTTTGCAACTTTGTTCACAAAGTTTGTTGATTTTTTTTAATTGATGAAACACACACCTGATTCTCAATTTGATCTTGTTGTTGACACAGATAAATTACACGTATTCACTACAATGGTTCACACTTTACTGAAATTTTTAATTGTGTTTAGTCCGACTTGGTTCTTCACAGGCTAGATGATGAACTCAAACTGAGAGTTGATCGGAGAAAGGAAGAACTATCTGGAAGAGGGGAGGGGGGGGGGGGCAAAGGGGTATTAAAAGATTCCCCCTTTGGCCGCGGTATCTCTCTCNAGAAAGGAAGAACTATCTGGAAGAGGGGAGGGGGGGGGGGGCAAAGGGGTATTCAAAGATTCCCCCTTTGGCCGCTTTATCTCTCTCAATGATTAATTCTGCTTGGTAATTTAATTGACATTTAAAACTTGTTTCACTGCAGTTTGTGAGGTGGATCCGGTAGGAATAGAGGTACAGACTGTGTTTCCTGTCATTTGCTGATTCTTTTCGGACTGACTTTTCCCAACAATGGAGGTAATTCATAAATTAATTGTCAAAATTAATTTTTCAAAATTTCAGTTATTGTGAAATTAGAGGGATTTCCTTAATTATGTCGAAACAGCATGTGAAATACATGTCAAAAAAATTTGTAGGTGAACCTTGAGCTTGTATGTGTGCTACATTGCACAGACAATGTGTATTACATATTAGGTCCATAGGACATAGTCTAAACTCGTTTCTTATTAAGTGGCTGGGACAATTAGTAGCACAAAATGTCTACAGTAATTTTGTAAAATGGATTAATTTTGTTTACAGATTGAAGTTTTGGGTGCCGGTGGCAAACACATAACCAATATTGGTTCCGTAAGAATATAATAAACTTTATATGTTTTTAAAAAAAGAGAGTGTTACAGTAAAAATATTGACAATAAAATATTTTATTTTTCAGATTCCAGACACTGCCACGATATTAGATTTGAAAAATCAGATTCATGAGGCAAAGAAGGGCCCCTATGCCGGTCGACAATTGTTACGTGCCGAGCAAAAGGGGAAACCTTTAAAGGACAGTGATACGGTCATTGCTGCTGGTTTGAAATCGGGCTCAAAAATTTACCTGAAAGATCTTGGGCCACAAATTGGCTGGTCCACAGTTTTTCTGGCTGAATATGCTGGTCCACTTTTTGTCTACTTGTGGTTTTACACTCGACCTTATATTTTCTACGGGGAGGGAGCAGCTTTGAAACCTTATGCGAGAGTTGTACAGTAAGTTTCACTCTTTGGCAACTCTTTGGTAATAATGAATTTAGATAGTTGAGATTAATACGTTCATTGATTTATTATTACAGCACAGCGGCTGCTTGTTGGTCCCTTCACTATGCCAAGAGACTGTTGGAGACGATTTTTGTGCATCGATTCTCTCATGCAACAATGCCTTTGAGAAATTTGTTCAAGAATTGTGCTTACTATTGGGGATTTGCTGGATATGTTGCTTACCACGTGAATCATCCTCTGTTCACAGCTCCATGTGACCTGCAAGTCTATATTGCATTTGGCTTCTTCTTGGTAATAACTAGCAAGTGGTCATCATTTTTATAATTCTGACATAATCATATAGGGTTGTTTGAAAAATGTTTCTCATTGTCACAGATTTCTGAACTGGGAAACCTGAGTATTCACGTCCTTTTGCGTAATTTAAGACCAGAAGGATCTACTGTCCGAAAAATCCCATATCCAACCTCAAATCCTCTGACAATTCTCTTCAAATATGTGTCCTGTCCCAACTACACATATGAATTCTACTCTTGGCTTGGATTCTCTGTCAGTAAGTAAACGACAATGATTTTAAACAAAAATTTCGTCACATTGTGATACGAGACAATTGACATTACACATAATAATCTCATGATGCTATTATTTTACAGTGACACAATGCTTACCAGGTAAAGGGAAATAATAACCATTTTTTATATCTGATGACATAATTCCATTTGTTATGCAATACTAGTTACATGATGCATATTATGTGTATTTTTTCCAGCTGCT
This sequence comes from Pygmarrhopalites habei, assembly GCA_009870185.1. Classification (NCBI taxonomy): domain Eukaryota; kingdom Metazoa; phylum Arthropoda; class Collembola; order Symphypleona; family Arrhopalitidae; genus Pygmarrhopalites; species Pygmarrhopalites habei. Next base: position 11,333 of record WJFB01002903.1, read on the forward strand.
CTCTTCACCTTGGCTGGCTTGTATCAAATGTCTGTGTGGGCATTGGGTAAACATCGTCAATACAAGAAAGAATTTGAGAAATATCCCCGTGGACGAAAGGCCATCATTCCATTTGTGTTGTAAAAGAAAAAGAAATAATAATCTTCACACATACACACACACATTCGTCTCCACAATATTATTCTATGTACTTGCTCTGCTCAAACTGTTACTGCTGTACATTGAATAACTCCAAGTTGTACTTTAATGTACATTTCGTATAGATGATTCTTTCAAAAAATTTAATCAGGAGTATTTAGTAGCTACACATGATAATAATAATTATTTTCATCATTACAAAAAAAATAATTTTCTATTCTTCACAGTGGTCAGTATAATTATAATGGATTGTGTGTATGTCAGTACTTATATGATAGATATTGTACTTTAAATTAATTACAATAGTCCATTAATTGTGGTTGATATTGATATTATTATTGTTAATTTGTGATCTTTAGACATGAGTCTGTTCCTCATTGTATTACGAATTTCCAGTGAAATTATAATTGTGTTTATGATTTTCGGATTGAAATCCAAATCCCCAGCCATAGCTATTTACTTTACTCATCATTGATGATGGGCCATCATGAATAAAATTAGAAATTTTAAAAAGACTACTAATGGTAACGAAATCTAATCGATATATATATATTCATCACTATTTAAGACAAAGAAATACTTGTATAAAAATATTATCATTGTTCTTTCAGCTCATAAGTTGTGTAGTGTCATATGATGTACCATACTATTATTCTATAAATAAAGTATATAATAAAAAAATTGGTGAAAATTTGAACATTGAATCTCAATCACTTCCAAAAATTTCTTATCCTTTTTTGTAGACAAAAAATTTTTACTCCTGTACACAGTTAGAAAGAAGACTGGATTTCCAAACCCCCAAGAATGTCATCCATCATAATTTCATTGGAAGAAGAAGAAGGAAAGAATTTACCCACATCGATCAACAACAAGTCTCCTCACGTACGTTCTCATACTAGAGAAGAAAAAAAGTCTTACTTATGTACCCCTGAGATCATTATGGTGAAATCAATTTAAGTTTCAAACAAAAACTTTTTTCTCCTCCTCCTCTCTTCAACCCCATATTCAAATTCAGCTCACATAATATTCTCGTCTCCGTCACACAATAAATGTTGCTTCACCTTTTTCCACTATTTTTCCCCCTTGACGTCCATGACTTGATACTGTGTGTGTATTTGCATGATATAAAAATTAGTTATACTATGTATATATTGGATTGTGGATTTAACTTTAATTTTCATTTAATGACTTTGTATCCAGACTTTTCTCGGTTACTTTATATTGTAACGGGAGGAGGAAGGAGGGGGATGGATATCCGAGGGAAAGTGTCAGGGGACTCTCCCGGATAATGTATTTAGATGGGAGGAGGAGGACAAAAGACGATTTATCATGCTTTACATTTTACACCCTATCTCCCATTAACTAACTTTTGTGACACACACACACAGGCTAATATTATACAGGCTGTGTGTGTGTTTGTGTGATGTGATGTGGTAGAGAAAAGGAGGAGATGGAAATCTCAGGGGTCATAGTCAAGATCCACGTGTAAATCCGTGGATAAAACTTGTCACACAGGGGTTAAGCCAAAGATGAGGTCACTCCATCCACATCCAAGGGAGAGAGAGGAGGGTCTGTCTATTTCCAGTCTCCATTAAATTATTTTATGGATGGGCCCCAACACCATGGCTTCACCATGATGCCATGCCCCATGGTGTGTCAGTTCATTGAATCATTGTCTCTCTCCATCTCACCCACCCACACACACACACACGACTGTCTTTTGGATAACCAGGGAACAGTGAAAGCAGAACCGGAGAAACTTGTAGTAATCTTGCATTCCTCCACACACGTTGCATGTATATATCAGCATTTAATCTTATTTTGAAACTTTCACTCAACTCTTGTACTGTGTTGTACTTTTCCTGTAGGAAGATAAGAACAAGTGACTACCTACCACACACACACGTGCATGAATTCATGGAGGATTGTTACAGTTGAAACTTATTTTTTGTGAATATTTTTTACAGCACAAAAAAAGTGGAGAACATATAAAAGAAGCTTCACATTACAATACGTTCATCTCTTCTAGACACAATACATAATTATATTCTCATATTATTGTTTGTAGAAGGGAGGAGAAGGAATTTACTCACTTAAATTTTCTGAATTTGTNTGTGAATATTTTTTACAGCACAAAAAAAGTGGAGAACATATAAAAGAAGCTTCACATTACAATACGTTCATCTCTTCTAGACACAATACATAATTATATTCTCATATTATTGTTTGTAGAAGGGAGGAGAAGGAATTTACTCACTTAAATTTTCTGAATTTGTTCCAAAATGAAGATCCTACATGATGGGCTATACCCCCATCCTCACAGAAAAAAAGTTATATTGCTTTGTCTTCAGTAATAAAAATGGAAAGAAAAAAGAGGGGATAAAAACTTAAAAGCTTGTTCTCGTAAAAATGAAGGGAAAAGAACAAAAAGTGAGGGGAAATGGAAATATATATTTTTTTATACAAAAAAAAATTATCATGTCTCTCTCTCTTCATCAAATTGACAAAACCTAATGACTTTCTCCATTTAAAGTAATAACAAATTTACAGACTGTCTCTGTCTCTGTTGTGTGGGGGAGAGAACCTTGAAAAAAATTAAACTTATGAAGCTTGAGTGTGTGTGGGGGGGGGGGGGGGTTT
>WJFB01002904.1:1759-15955 GCA_009870185.1 Pygmarrhopalites habei
GGGGGTTGCAGGATGTTTAGTTTTTGAGCTGAGATATTTCTTTACCGTTTTGTTCCTCTCTGGGCAACATAGTTGTGCAGAGGATATACATGCTTAGCTTAGGGTATAAGACTGGCATAATTGAGTATTTATTTATTGAATTACGTACTACAAGAGGGAATAATATCGTTGTGTAACTAACTACCGTTTGAGGATTGTAAAGGAGCTTTAGTTCATCCATTCATTCTTTGATTGTAGATTTTGATAATAATATATGTGTGTGTAGCTTACACACTGTGCACTTTTGCTGACTTACCTTTTTAGCACAGTGGCCAGTGTGTCTGGTCTGGTCTGGCCCAGGTTGGACGGTGTGCTACAGAAAAGTATCAATTCACACTGTGATGTTGAGGGTGTGAACCTACTTTGTGCACTAGGATTGTAACTGCACATATGTATGCTCACTGTACATTAAGTAATTGCAAACTCTGTTATTGTTGTTGAGTGCAGTTTTAGTCATCTGGATAGAGGAATGAAAGGGAGGGGAAATGATGTGTAAGGGGAAAAAATATATTGGTGAATTCGAATTGTAGAGTTTTCCACTGTGTTGCTGTCTGTTGTTCCTGTCACTTTTAATACTCCACTCGTGATAGGTTACTATTATTATTATTTTTCTTTCAAGACACATTGTGATCATTCCACTCCATAGTATTGTAGAGTTGAGTGTGTGTATATTTTGAACAACTGTTGTGTTGTCTACATATAAAACAGACCAGTATTGTGGCGTAGTTATTGTGTTTGTGGAACTATGAATAATTAGTTATACCCTTGACCTATTTAAAAATTCACATTATCGATGGAGGGGGATAGGGAAATGACGTGTATAGACATGCAGTTGAGTTTTCATGACTCAGTGTAGAGTGAGAGAGAGAGGTACACACACCATGGAATACTTTTATTAGAGATGGATAATTGGATGTCTAAATGATTTTTCGCCAAATGTCCATTTAATTAAATCTGTTTCCCTGTACCCCTTTATAGTAGTGTCTGGTTTTATTATTTTATATTTTATAGGTATTGATAAATGACTGTCGGTCTTTCTGTCTGTCTGTGTCCGTTTGTTTTTATTTTGGGATTTCAAATTTGAGATGGAGGACAGTGTTTGTTGGTGTGTAGTCTGTATGGATAATAAATTTTGTATTTTTTTTACAAACTACATTGAATTACTTGCTTGCTACAAGGGGGATTTTGATTAATGGCATCCTCACCAGAGGTAAATTAGGATGAACGTGTGTGGGTGTTTCCATCAGTCTTCAACCTTTCTCGACATTACTATTACTGGTTGTTGAGGGATATGTACTACAAAATGGACATGAAGAGATAGAATAACATTTACAAGTCAATCCTCCAGGTTGATTATTTGTATACTTTGGAAAGAGAGTGGAAGTGGAGTTGTTAGAAAAATGGAAAGAGTTAGTTAACTGATAGATTAATGGGGGATTTATAATTCCAAGTACAATGCGTGTAAAGTATTTTTGCTCGACTCCACTTGTTATTTTTTTTTGTAAGTGCTCTTTGTTGGTGATTTGACGGTGGGGGTGTTAAAAGGAGCTGGAGGCCCAGGATGGATGAACATGATCAAATGTGATGGAAAACATGTGTGCCTGTATGTGGATATTTGTACGTGGGGATGTGTGTAGCATAGTTTTGTGCATGCTTCTCTGTGCACAATTTATAGTTAAACTGTTACAGTTAGCCATTAAAATTTTTATTATTATGGTTTGTATACTGTTCCACGGGGTAAGTTGCACACTGTGTAATGAGAGTCAGCCTCGGTATCTGTTCAAATTACAAAAAGTCCAAAATCAGAGTGTATAGAAGGAGGATGGTAGAAAATGTGCAAAATTGAATGATGAATGGGAATCAAGAGAGAGAATTTGCCATGTCCATGTTGTGTCATTATTCCTTTTGTCATGATGTTGTTTTGATAGGGGGATGTTCCAATTTAAATTGACTGCGTGTGTCAATTTATTATTTTGTTGTATAGACACTGTCGTGCTTTTGATTTCTTGTTGTACTGTTTTCTCAAGTTGTTTTCATCATTACTGTCAATTTAGGGAGACATTTTTTTATGCTCTGTTAGGTTTGTCTATTTCTGTTGGAGAAAATGTCTTTGACTTTGCTGGTTTTTTTTTCAAAAATAAGAAAATGTACGGTTAATCATGGAAATGTGGGAAAACAAGAGAGAAGAGTAAAAATGTGAAGTTTGGTACATTTTTTAAAATTGGGATGTGTGTACGGTCCATTTATTTAGTTTCGGCTACTTTTAGATTTATATGAAAATTTTGATTTCCTTTTTTCTCTCTCCTTCTTTTATTCATAAAGTAGGTAGAGAGGTACACGGTCAGTATTTATTATGTTATTTGTCATGGTACGGTACATAGTTTATTTGAAAGGAATTTAGCTAATGGTACATGTGTCATGTTTAGAGAGAGAGAAAAAAAATGGTGGATTTGTAGGTTAAGTTAGATTATAGAGTTATGGGCTGACAGATTTAATATTCATCACACTGATGTGTGTGTGGACTTGAAGTTGTGTGTGTGTGAAGCGTGTAAGGATGCTGAATGAAAAAAAATTATTTTGTGTGAAGTATACGGAGGGCCTAATGAAATGGTCCTGAGTGGACGTAGAGAGTAAAGTGGAGAAAGGATGTATAATACTGATTAATGTATTGCTGAATGGCGTGTAAGTTGAAGAACCAAATTTGGAATAAAACATAATAAAGTTACCTTGGTGGTTCTCTCGTCAAGATTTGAGGATTATGATAAGATAAAAATAATATAAGAGAGAGAGAGTTCGCATTTAACTCGACAAGTAATGGTGAAGCCTATTAAAGCGCGAAAATGGGAGGGTCGACAAAAATTCTACAGAGACAGAGGAAAGAAATATACTTTGTTCGTAACAAGTTGAATGATAAAAGTTGACGACATTAGTTTGTAAAATTTTTAATAGTAATGGAAAGGTGTGGGATGAAGAGAGGAATGAAAATTTAAAAAGTTATTTCGTCAAAATGAGGTTACACACACTTTTAAGTTGAAGTGAATTGTCAACTAATGTTCTGAGCAATTCTATGAGAATTTTAGGTAATTACTATATTGAAGTTATATGTATACAGGACAAGACAGGACAGCGTCAGAAGAGATGATGATTAGGATGTTTACCGTTAAAGCTGTTCATATTATTATACAATTTCCTTCCTGCTCTGATATTAGTGCTTACCTTTTCCCTTTGTCAAATACAAATGTCAATGTTAACTGAATATTTTCAAAGGAAGAAGGGAAAAAAAGAAGAGTTGAATGGATAAAGAGAAGTTGAAGGAAGACGAAGACGGATATAATGACATTGTAATGTGTGTCGTGTGTACAGTACATCTGTATCTCTGCTTTTTAAACTCAATTTTGTCTTGTTCCCATCCTATTTACATTGTTATCAAAACAACTACAGTGAATACAGAATAATTCTCGTATTTTTCTTGGGTTTTTTTTCTCCATTTCTGGTACAGAGTTGACTGTGAGTGTAGGAGGGAAGAGATGTGGATGTGAGTGATGAATGTCATGCAATTGTGGACCGTAAATCCGGCTATATTATATCAAAGATTTGGAGAAGGAGAGACTTTGAATTTTTCTTGGTTTAATTAGTTCAACCTGTAATTCATTTGTATTGTATTGGAGTGTGTGTGTGGAAAATACTTATAATATTATTATGTTGTAGAAGGTGCAGCTTTGTGGATGACTAGCATACTTGAGATTCATCTGTTGGATGTACACCTTGCGTTGTGATGTGGTTCATATGATGACAATTATACACTTGTCTTAATACTTAATAGTAGAAACAGTTTGACTACAGCTTGAAGCTTTGGCGTCCCTGCAGAGAAACGACAAGTTGATTATTATTTGCATGAATATATGAGTGTAATCCAATGGAACTAACTAACTGCGGTAGTAGCTGTAGGCTTTGGTGTATTTTTTAAAATATATTTTTCTAGTCTTCCTCCTCATCCTCCTCCTCATCTTGTACAGCTTACAGCTGACATTCATTCAACTGTACGGCTCTCTTCGTCTGCCTTGTTCTCCTTTTCCTTAGACTTCTTTACGTAACTTACTCTCCAATGATTATGATGAAGAAGAAGTCTAGGGGCTTGGGCTGTGTAGTAGTAGAACCTTTAGCTGCACGTAAAAAGGGAAGGATTAAATGATTTATGCTGAAGTGGGCGACAAAGTTATTGTGTGCGCTGGATGTGTGCTGTTTGGGATTTTGCGATTGGATGACAAGAGTGAGAAGGTGCAGATGAAGGGTTGACTCTGAATATCATCACAGATATTATAGCGAGAGAGAAGGAAGTGTGTGTTATGAAGAGTAAAGTGTTGACTATTTTCCTGATGGATAATAGTAGTAGTTGTGATAACTAGATGAAATAATTGTACATACGGGGTTGACATCATAACCAGTGTTTGTCTATAAAGTGGGTTTCAATCCTAACTGGATCTCCAGAGAGAGAGAGACTGACATCATCATCATAATGGTCGTACATTTTAGTCGTGATGCCAAGAGCTTTGTTAGTTTTAACGAATAAGTAGTATAATAATGGGTGGAGGGATCATAAATTAAATGAAAGGCAGGTAGCTTGTGACTTACATTGTAAAGTGGAGAGTCTTGAAATATATTTTTTTCTCCTATCCTTCTTTCTTTCTTGCTATAATATATTATGTTGAGTTAGAATGAGAACTACTACTCGTCAAAAATAATAATTACTACATACTACATAAGTGTCATTGATATTCTTTAATGTATTTTTCTTGTGAATAATTCAAGTGTGCACTCTCCTTCTTGTTCTTGTTCTATTATGGGTTTAGGACAGGATAATATTCAATTTTTTAATACATGTTATCAACCTTTGTGCCTAATGTAATGGAGTACAAATGAGGAGGAAGACACATGATTGGCTTCAAGGTGTAAATTTGCAGAATTATGGCCGAAATATTTTAATTTAAGTACTTGAGTTCCTTACAGAGGAGGATTGAAGATGAGGTTGATGATGTTGTGAGTCGTGGGAGAGCACATTTAGTGAATATTTAAGAATAGGGTAAAGTTACATAAAAGTGTCTGGGAGTTAATTGTGTACTCTGTCAAGACAAGAAAGAGTCAAGATGATTTTGTAGGGATACAAAAGGCGTAAAATTTGTGCCCGTATGAAAGTTACACGAATCCCATAAAAGTCATGCATTTAAAAAAAGTTGTGTACACACATCATGTGTACATCTTTAAACTTTATATATAAGGCGAGGATGATTCAAAATAGGAGAAAATTATTGGGCTTATCTAAATAGGGGGAGAAGAGAGAGAGAGAATCGCTGGGGTAGGTAACTCTTACTCTCTTTCTCTCTAGGTGTGTATGTTTTACTTGTATGATTATTATTAGTTCTGCTCCAGGATATATCACACTTTTATGGCCTTTAATGCCATGAATATTATGGAGAACATTTTTGCATGCCATCATAATTTTGAGCCTGTATCAGCCGGATGGGAAGATTGTCTTTTTCTAAATATTTTTTTTCTGAAAATGTGTGAGAATTTGTTAGTTGTGTAATTCTACACATTTGTTATGTGAAATTGTGGGGATAATATTTAATGACGATTAACTTGGTTGGGATATTGTTTTGTGAGTCATATCTTCTGTACAAGTTGATAGAGTTAAATGTATGAAAAAGTGGAAAATCTTTTTAACTGTGAAATTAGGAATTTAAGCTTTAATGTTGGTTGGTGCATCAGTGAGAATGGGAAGACGATGGAGGGGAAAAAACTGAAGTATGAATTGGAGATTGTGATACAGTAAACTATGAGGAGGAGGAGGATAATAAAACTTGATATTGTATTTACTGTGATGATGTGAAGTTGAGATTTTTCTCAATTATACAAGACTATGTAGGACTGCGAAGAGATTTTTTCACCTTCTCACTCTATTCTTTCTTGTATGATTTAAATGATGATGGTGAGCTTGACACTGTGATGAGGGAGAATGGAAATGAGATGGAGATTAGATGAGAGAGGGGGGTAGAGGGGAAGTTGTTGCAACAATGGTGATAATTAGTTTGTGTCTGAGTGTGTGAGAGCAGAGCCCTCACAATTTGTCCTTCAACAATGTACTGAGTTTCCCTGTACTGAGAGAGAGAGAGTACTGAGTAGGGGCCTGTGTAAATGAGTATTAGGATGACCGAGATGAGCAAAGTCATTTTTATGCATATATACGACAATAATAGGTAGTCAATGTAATTGAATTTTGTAGTCAAGTTGAAAGAACTGGGGCTGGGGCTGGAAGAAGAGCCAACTAACTAACCATAGCACTGTATGTATTTAGAAGCGAGAGGGAGAAAATTGTAGGTGTACTAGAGTTGATGTGAGTGTGCATAATAGTGACGGAGATTGTGAGGCGATGAGAAATGATCTCTATGGTTTGGGTAAGGTCTCCTCAATTTTGAATCTCTTTTTTCTCATAGTAAGTAAAGGTGGAGAGAGAAGTGTTTTACACAATGTTCATATTTTAAATATGGCTTTTGACTATACTATACTCGTCGTCGCGGAGTCGCTTGACCACAACAACCAACATGTATTTTACTTCGTATGGAGAATGTAGAAGATTCTCAGTTGTTGTGAGGGTAGAGAAGAAGAAGCCAAAAAAAATTACAATTGTATAATGTTTATGTTGTAGTAAAATTAAAGCCAAGTATGAGGTGCATAAGTAATGATAATGAAATGCGATGGACAGTGTACGTGAAATGAGTATTTTATATTACATACACGAGACGAGAGTGTGTTACAAGTGTATGCAAATGTTATTTAAATTTCAGTTTGAGTCTTGTATTTATAATATCATGGCTAGAACTTGGACACACACACACACAAAGTCTTGTGAGTTTGGAGTTGACGTATGATGAAAATTAGTCTTTTGAACGTGTGTGAGAGGAATTGTTGCATTTTTACATCACAATTGCAGTCATTTTGTATTAACACAGCCTGGTATGCAGTTGCACAGACCTAACTTGACTATAACATTATATCAGTGTAATGTAATGTCAAGTTGGAACGGGAGTTGAACTTATATACTGAGAGAATATAACTTTGGGAGTCAAATGCAATTATAGACATTAGTTCTCTAATGGTTTCAATGTATTTTATGAAGGGAGAAGGCCAAATTTGTCGTAAACTTGAATACAAAAAAAATTGTTCATGTTAATTTTGTCTATTCTGTCTCATGGTTTTTTGATATTTATGATACTATTTCTAAGTAGTTGAAGGGAGAGAGAGAGTTTTTCCTAATGATTTTGATCTCCACATTCTTTCCAAGTTTTAAATTAGAAAATGTGTGAGGGCACAGAGGCAACAGAGGGTTTGACAGGTTATAATGAAAGTATTTTTTATTATTAATTTTGAAAAATAAAACAGGACTAAAAAGTGATTGTTGTTCTACTATTACATATTTTTGTGTTTTGAATTGTAAGAAAATGATGACTGACTTTTGTGCACATTGACATAAAATTTTATGGAGCATGTTAGAATTGAAGTAAACGTTTTTTTTAACTCATGCTTTGTCAAGACTCTCGAAAATCTGAATGGAAAAGACAATAGTAAAGCAAGTCGATAATCGTATTTATGATTATTTTATGAATTAATGTTTGAGTATGGCGGCATAAAACTGGTGAAGAATGGGGGATGGTGACGACTATCAAGTAGGAAATAAAAATCATGTGGTGAGAGAGATTTGAGCATGGATTGATGTCAATTGATGATGTACTTCAAGGGGGTTTTTGCGATTAGCCCATTAAAATAATATTAAAGTATGATGATTATTATCACGACTGTCACGTCGACTGACGCCTTTGTACTTTGGTCTCTTCTTCTTTTCCTGTGGACTGTGGACGCTGAGTGGAGAGGAGGAGGATTGTCAAATATGTTGTATGTTAGCTGGATCATGTAGGGTCTATGGCCCCAACTTCATTCATTGTTGTTGTTGTAGTTGGGACGTGATTTGATGGCTAACTGGAAAGAACGTCGTTGGTCGAGAAAAGTCAATTGAGACTACCTTAAAGTTTTGACAATATTGATTTGCATTCTATCCGTCGTTGAGAGTTGGAGTGGAGACTCATGGAATGGATGGGATTGAAAAGAACGGTTTTTATTGATTTGTCTTGAATTTTAATGGGATAGTACGAACACACAGTAAACATTGTGTGTGTGTGATTGTGATGGGAATGGACCATGAAAATGAATTTAATTTTTCGATTTGGAATTCGCCATCAGAAATGGGTGGACAGGTGATCACAGTCCTAGATTATCCTTCACTTTTTTATTTGTCGAAATGGACTGAATGTTTGCTGGAATAGTTGTGATGAGAATGAATTTGTTCTCGGAATTTTCCGAAGAAATTTTTTTTCAAAAAGAAAATAAAAAGGATGATAATATTTGTTTGTAAAAATCTATGTACTCTTTTGAAATGTGGGATATTTAGTCAATAACTTTTTTATGTGGGAAATGTGTCTGTTTGCTGGTTGGTAGTACACATGGAATATTTCGCAGAATAATAAAAATGTATGTGTACTGATTTTGTTGAGGATAATGGATGGCTGGTTGAGACTGGGAAGTACTTACACATGAAATGGTGTCTAGAGGATGGTTGATAAATCTATTCATATATGTTATTGTTGATTCGACCAGAGACGGTAGTTTGAGAGCGGTGTGGATGATTGGCCGCTGAGTATACAATATACATAATAGTGGATAGTGATGTTAATTTGAGAAAATTCACAGGTGTGAACTCAAATGTTGTTTGACTTGGTCTCCTTCCTTGGCTCTGCTCTGTACACGTGATGTGTTTTAGTGTCTATGTATGGTTAATGTGGGTACATATGGATTTTTTGTGTATGTACAGTAGGATTTTTGTAGGGTAGGAGGGAGGATGGTTCAAGTGAGGAGGAATATTGAATTAAAAGAGTCCATGTTATGAGAGTCGTGAGTGTAGAGGAACAGAGGAAAATGAATGTAGTCAGACAGTACAATATTATATTATACACACACATTGTTGTTTGCTTGTTGTGTTGTTGGACTACACATTCAACAACCAACCTGTGTTGTATAGATGTGGATGATGGACGTCCTATGAATGAATCGTTTGATCATCATGTAATGATGGTGATGGTGTATATGGGGGATGTTCCGTTAGTTTGAGTCTTTCCCATTAACGAAAATTACAACAATTAGTGATTGTGAGGCCTTTCTTGAAACAACTTGTCTAAATTTTCAAGAAGTTTTGAAAAAAAGAGCTTTTGGGGTCACTCTTATCTCAAGTATTCAGTGATTGGATGTTGTTGGTTTTACCGGTCTTCTCCTTTACACATGTGTGCGAATGACGATTGATGTGTGCGTGTATGTTTTTATGGTTTTTTGTTGTCGTGTGATTCTTTTGGTACAGAGAGAGGGTATTTAAGAAATGGTTATAAGTAGTTTCAAAACTTTTATGTATGAAAGGGGGATGGATACGGGTAGAGTAAAGGGAGTAAAGGTTCATAATTCATGATGGTCCATAAATTGTCTTGACGAATTGGAGAAGGAACACAAGGAAAAGGCTAACAAGTTGTGCATGTGTACTGTTGTTGTTGTTATGTGCAATTGCCGCTTTTTTGCAATAATTGCTGTTTTTGTGTACATTTTGCTACCGGGCAAGGAACAACACAACATTTCTCACGGGGGGAAGAGAGAGAGAGAGAATGGAATGCTCATGTCTCATTGTTTTGTGTTTTGTTGTGAAGGAATGTGGAAAATTCATATATTTATGACACTGTTCGTTCATTATCCTTTGTGTACTATTGGTTGGTTGTGGATTTCTCGGTGGTATATTATTATTATTACGATGGGCATGCAGGGAAGGGAGAAGAGGAGAGAGAGAGAGAGTAGGGGAGCGTGTGTGCGAATTTTGACGTTCGTGCAGGACATGAGATAAAATTTCATTACCTGACTTTTCCTATTAAAATGTGCTCAGGTTGAGTGATGATATAGGATGTGAGAAAAGGATTTTTAAGGAATCAAAATGGAAAAAAAGTAAGGACCCAAAGGATTCTTTGCCTGGCTCTGGCTCTTGGAAAATAAATGTGTTTTATCAAATATTTCCTAACTTATATAATCCATTGATTTCACTGTCTAGCCAAAATTTGTAATTTTTTTTTGAAAAAATGATTCTGTAGTTGGATGACATTTACAATATTTTCTTTTAAAATAAATGATATACGGAGGTTTTTTGGCTCCTAGGTTTGGTACTCGTTGAACGAGTAGGGAAGGCTGTAAGACTTGTACTGATTGAATTGTATGTTCTTGAAAAGACGCTCTGCGTGTTTGGAATGGGTAGAACACTTTATAATTTTGACAGCTACTTGCTCCTACTATCCTCATCTCCTCTCCTCCTCCCTTCCATGCCGCTAGTCATGAGCAGTCGTCTAGAATCGAGTTTAATATTGACAACTTATTGTAATTGGACGTAAATTGCAAGTGTGTCTATGTACATGGCAGGTTGTTTCTCCTTCTTCCCTCTCTCTCTCTCACACACTCTCTACAAGTTGACGGTGGCTGATTTTCTGCTATTTGATCCTCCTGACGGATTTTCACGTGGTGTGTGTATGTTTTGACTGTCAGTTGGCTCTCTACAAGTATTGCATAGTAGGAGTAGGAGAGCGTCTTGGAAATTTCAATAGAAAATTTAACACACAATTGGATGGGTTCCTTGTTGTTTGTTCAGGATTTTCTCTGTACTCTCTCTCACTTTTCTGTTTCTGTTGTGTGTGCGTACAGGGTGCACACAGTACACACACACATTGAATTGGTGTTGTTGTTGTCTGGGCTGAATTTTTATAGTCGTTTGATTGTGGAGATTGTACTGGGGTGGGTATATATGTGTGTGTTATTGAGTATTGTATTATGTAATATTGTGTATGGAGAGAGAGAGACGTATGATGAGGTAGGGGATTTTGGACAGTACAATGGCTTTGTTTGGTTTGTTGGATGGTTTTGTGAAGGAGGGAGGGAAAGAGTAAACATAATAAAAGTAATATTGTATTATAAGGGGGGAATAGTACTCTGAGAGTACAATTAGAAGAAGGTAGTGTTCCCCAGTAACCAGCTGAGTTGGGGTTTACACATTTATATTTTATATCATTAGGATTTGCTTGACTTTACTGTACAGTCTTGTCTCCTTCAGGCTGTAGCGTAGTAGTGACTGTGTGTGTATGTGTGTATGGAGAGAGAGGGGGAGTATAAGGATGTAGATTCTTTCTCTCGTAATGAAGAGGGAGGGAGGGTGAGTTTCTGTTGTACGATGCTGGATTCGAGAGGGAGAAGAAGAAAAAAGTCAGCAAGGGGCAAAAGACCAAGACTTGATGTCAGAGTCAAACAAGATTGTGTTTTAGTATTGTAAGAGTTGAGTTGGGGGAAGTCGGGAGGTGTGTAGTGTGTAGGAAAGAAAGAAAAGAAGGAGAAGATTCAAATGGTTTTTGGTAGGCGTTTGGAGGTAATGCGTTTGAAGCTGGAGAGTGAGGATGATATGAGGCCAGGTTGGGGACTAGGATCAAGATGAATACATTGAAGATGTGATGGCTGTATACACACACAGCAGAGAGTGCATACAGTGTAAGAGGAGAGAGAGATGCTTTTGAAAAGGATCATAGAAGAAGGAGAGTCAAAAGAAGTTGATGGAAAGGAGAGGAGGAGGAGAAGAAGAAGAAGGCGAGAGGAGGACAATGACCATTTTGTAATTATGGAGTTTTTCGCTCGCTCCCCGTATTTCATATTCAGTCTCACTCAAGTCTTTCCTCTCAACATTAAACTGGTGTACATGCATGTGAGTGTAGGGATTGTATTATAATGTTTGGATGAATTGCACACCTTTTGCAGCATTCAATAATTCTTCCATATTTGCTGTGAATGTTGATGGAGATGTGTGTTGTGTTGTGTATAAAATATTGTCCGAGGGTTCAGTTTTTTGGCGGAGAGGCTCTTTTTTTTAGGTTAAAATGTGACGTTTAACATGTTTTAGTTTGACTTGTTTTCCAAAAAAAATCCTTACAGTATATTGTGAATAGAATTAAGAGGAGGGGGAGATGTACATTCCACGACTATGTAGAATTAAATGTAGCTGTAGAGAAGAGAAAGAAGGATCGAGTGTGTTGAGAGTATTTTGTTTTTAGGGGTGTAACTAAACTGTAGTAGAGGTAGAGGAGGTGAGAGCATGGCTCAAGACTCTTCAATACCATGTAAAAAGTTAATGTAAGGAGAGTCTTGAAATCAGATTCTCAGGATCTTATGGCTAGGATCATTTAGCACTTTTTTGTGACTCTCTTTCTTTTTCCTTATGTATTTTGTTCGCATGAATGGTCACACTGACTGACTCTCATCTTGTGTGTTGTTTCGTTTCTTTCTTTTTCTGATGTTACTGCTCAAGTACTGTACTACCACTGATCTTCACTTGTAGTGTGAAGTCTGAAAAAAATAGTTACGGATGGATATATAAAGGAGATGGTTCTGTTCTTTGACCATTAGCTTTTCAAAGTGTGTGTGTGTGTACTTGGATAGAGAAGATATTCCTGAGTGTAAAGAGAGAAGACTGATACATTTGTTTAACTGTGCACACACACAGTGATATGGATACACTTCCACTGTACACACCTCCTTCTTGACAAATGTTGTTGTTGATGATTTCCTTATTACATATGAGGGAGAGGGATAATAAAAGTATGGAAGGATGTGTAAAATGGAAAGGGATGTGTGTGCAGTATTATTGAATGGATGATGAATTAGTATTGATAATTGAGTATATGTATTTGTTGTTGTAGTTGAGTAATTTTTACCGTGTACTCTGAGTGGGGAGGGTATGGATAGGATTGGAGTACAAGGGAACGGAACATAAGTTTGTTGGATGTGGAAGATTTACCAAGTTGTCACAACATAAAAGTTTGGGATGGTTTGTTGAATTGACTAGGCTATGGTTCATTGATTTACAAGATTTGATATAATTGTAGGTTTAGCTAAACAAGAAGAGTAAATTTTATGAAGCGACAAAGATGACAAAAAGTACACAAACAAAGAGACATTTGTGTACACCTCTCACATAGTAATATTGCGTAATGTTGCGAGTGAGAATGAGGGTAAAGGAGAAGAGAGAACGATTTCAAGATATTCGACAAATCTTGATCGACTACAGAGTCTGCTTTTTGACTCTCTCATATTTATTTTAGTGGGTATGTACTTTGTGTTTGGACTGGGGGAGGTTATTGTATTATTGCAATTGACTGCAGTTTGGTTGGTTGGGTTTGACTTTGACTTTATATTGTTGTGTGTACAAGAATATGTTATTGAGTGGTGTAGGACGCCATTGAATATAGAAATGAATTGCGAGGATGAGAGAGTGGAATGGATATATATTCATTAAATATTTTTCCTGTGTACAATATAAGAAAGAGTAGTGACACATGGTGAATTGTACTTGTACAATTTTGTTGTTGATAGTTGTTATTATTTATTATGGATTGTGTACGAGAGTGTAATGTTGATTATATTATCCTTATAGGCCATTGAGAATGTGGTTGTGGTTAAGGGAAGGGAAGGAAAAAGACGACGACGGACAAAGGAGGATCCTCCTTTGCTACACTTTTAAATTTTTTTAGTCAACAAAACACGGAAAGTTTTTTTTTTTATTTTGAAAAGGATTTGGCGCATTTGCTTCTTCTTTCATTTATTATGCTATTGTAGTCTGAAGGTACTTGTTGAAAAATTGTGTATAGGTGGAATAGAGATATGGAGATATATTGTGGCTTTTGCCCTGTTGACTCTGGTATAGACGACGAGGACTTTTTCCCTTTTTTTCCTTTTGTTCTTCCTGTCCATCCGAGTGATCTCAGCAGCTCAAATTTAAAGTTATACCATCATCAAGTTTTGCTTGTTCTATTCCGTATATGAACTTGATGTGTAAGTGCTAACATTTTGGAATTAAATACAATTAAACCCTTCTCTCAAATACACGTGATGGGCCCTTCGCGGGCCCTTTTTTCATGCAAACGCCTGTGATTGGTCGCAGCTATAGTGTCCGCTATATAGTCACATGATTTACATGTTTATAGAAACTCG
>WJFB01002905.1:0-15944 GCA_009870185.1 Pygmarrhopalites habei
AACCAGAAGGGAATAAGTTTCTCTTTCGACTCTGTGGCTGTAGTCTGCATTGGACTACAGCTTTTCTCTGGAACAACTCTCGAAGAGAGAAAACCCATGGAGGTGAGATAGGAGGACGATTTTATATATAATGTCACACCCTTATTACACACAGAGAGAGTCGGGGAAGGAGGAGGAGGGTGCATTGGGTGTGGGGAAAGTATATCTTCGGAAATGGACACTTTCCCCCTTTCTCATTCTTTCAAATGTATTTTCATTCATCAAAGTGGGTTCTTCTTCCTTCTTTCTCACCCTCAAAAGCGGAGAGAAAGCAGGAGAAAGTGAAAAGGATTAGAGTCTCACACTTCTCACTCCTCAGCATTGCTTACAGTTTGTAAAAATCGGAGACTTAAACGACTCCCCAGCTTTATTTATGTTAACACTCCTTTCCACACACACACGCTCTCTCTCTCTCTCTCTCTCGTGTGTCCTTCGTGTGGGCTTAAACACATATTTTATAAACAACAGAGAAGAAGGGAGAAAGCCCAGAACGACGCAAGGGAAAATTAATTAGCATCCAGCGTATAATGACAGTCAACTTTTCCAAAAAAGATGGACAGTTGGAATTAATTGTAGAGGAAAATAATGAGCGCAAAAAAAGAAAGACTTTTTCCTTGTCAAAAGTTTTTTTTGCCGAGTTTAAAAACAAATTTGAATTTTTTTTGTTGAAGGGGCCTCAGGTACACAACTCCCTACATTACTGTATAAGCGACTTTGACTCCGTTACACACTTTTGCTTTGAGACTCATCAAATCTAAGGTTAAACTTTCTCCTCATGATATTTCCTCCCTCAGAAATTTGTCTTTGAGAATGGAAGCCAGATTTTTTGGTACATCATCCCACACACACCGCCCCTCCCTCGCTCCTTGTCAAGGGTTGAAAGTTTCTGTTCCCCGTCTTGCTCATTTGAAATAGGTGGAGGAGGTTTGAGACTCAGGAGGTGGATAAATTCATTAGATAATGCACTCGAGACATTCCTTGTTACCATGTCCCTCCTCTTCTCCTCCTCCTCCTCCTATCTGCACAGATGCTGCCAAGTTTTTCATTCTGGGTGGATTGGGTGCTCCATCCTCTCTTCCATCCTGTTTTTTTGCAAATGAGGAATCATCGAAAATTCATCTCCTGTCTCCCCCCTCCTCCTCCCATGTTCCTTTACTCAACTTTTAACTTTGTGACTTGTCTGATTCCTCACATCCTCCTTCCACCTAATTTACACACATTCTGAAGCACATTCGACAGTCAACTTCAGGCTCCCATCTCCCACACACACGCACACACACATACGGGGAAAAAAGAAACTGGCGGCACACAGACCGAGAGAAAGAGAGACTGAAGAATTAAAAGAGGTTACCAAGTTTTTTTCAGCTAACTTCCCTCTATTTCCTTTCCCCGTATGTGTGAGAAAAGGAGGGTGTGTGTGCCTCGTCTTTGAGTCTCTATGCCCCTGCCAGACCACCATCCCACCTTCCTTTCTTCCTTTCTCTTTACTTTTTTCTCTCCACTTTACTTACTTTTTACCCTTCCTCCTCCTTCGAATCTCAAGTCCATGCTTTTTGAGAAGAGAAAGCGGGAGAAGGACGCGATTAGGAGGAACTAATGCGATCTGTCATTCTCTTAATGTTGCCTAATTTGTTAGCCGGGGCACAGGTAAACTTTTTAAATTTCACAAAGGGAAACTCATCCCAACTTTATCCTCCTCCTTTCTCTCAGATCCTTCACCTTATTATATTTTTTTAGAAACGGGGAGAAAGAAGAGCTAGATTTTCAATCCCCAACCACAATTTGCAAATTTCTTAATTTTTTTCAGAAGAAAGGTTTTTGACTGCGTGACCTGGACAACTTTCCCTCTCTCCACAAATTTTTTTTGTGTCTGTCCTATTTTTATCCTTCTCTCTCTCTTTGAGAGTTGATTTGATTAGTTTGCTGGGACGGCGGGGGTTTAGCTTCACTCCGGATTTACGGCTTTATGAACGACGACGGGTTTATTTGACTGTCATGACCATAAATGGCGCCACTGGGGACAATTCCAATAGAGTCCAGTCTCCTGTCCACTGACAAAAGCACAAAAGGAAGTGGAAGAAGTAGAGCGTTCCTCTCTTGACACAATTAACGGAGTGAGGAGCAACCGGTCCGAACAGCAGCAGTGTGTCATCAAAGAGAAGTGCTCTGTCCTTACCTTGAACAAAGCACCCACTCACTCCAATGCAATGTACTGCTCCAGGCTAAGCTCAAATCGAATGGAAAGTAAGAGAGAGAGAGAGAACTTTTCCTAATTACATAATGAAACAACTAAGTGTCGTTGCTCTGCTGCTCCCTCCTTATCGTTAATTGTTGACTACATGAATTTTAAATTTCTTTAAATTAGACGCTCACAAATAAAAGAGTTCCAAATTACATTATTTATCCCCCTGATAAAACTGTGAATAATTTACTTTGTTCAATTTTCCAACTTTATCCCTCCCACTTTTCCTTCCGTCCTTTTTTCGGAAAGAGTACAAAAGGGGAGAAAGTCAAAGTTCAGCTTGTTAATTTAAATGTGAGGATTTGTAGGGACAAAGGAAAGTATCTCTCATGTACGAGTGAGTGCGGGAGTCACAGTCCCAGAATGTAAAGTGAAAAGAGAGAATAAAGAAAGAAAGAAAGAAGTAGAGAAAGGAACGAACCTTGTACTGGAGTTTGGGAGTGTCGGTATGGGTGGACTACTTTCTCCTTCTCCTTTCTCTCCTTCCTGGAATGTGGAATGACAAGGAAGGCTGGGTCGGCCATGGAGGAGTGTAGAGGGTCGGAGGAGGGAAAAGGGGATTTAAATTGCATTGGCTTTGTTATGATTGTTCAGTGCAGTCTTTAGAGTCCAGGTCAGGGAGAAATAAATCACGACGCGGTATGCCCTGACTTGCATGACTTTCCCCTGATTTGGCTCATCTCCCTCCCCCCTTAGCCTCCTCCTTTTGAGAGTGAGAGTGAGTGTAGGGGATGGATGCAATGCACCATAATGCAGCCACAACCTTCAAGCCACACACGAGCCACCATCTCCAACACCCACAGCCTCCAAATGATGAGCCCTCTTCTCCCAATCTCTCCTATTTATCCTCCTATTTTGTATGAAGCGTTGAGCCACTATCTCTTGTCAGCATCATTTCCCCATATTTTTTCCCTTCTCCCTCCTCGCCGCTTGTTTCCGCTTTCATTTCCGCCCCCAGCCTGATTTTTTTTCTCCGAGAAATTCTGAGGCTGATTCGCTTCATCAACTTGTTCCTCTCTTCCTCCTTCTCTTCAATTTTTCTCAGAGCTTCTTTCTCTGATTTTAAATAAAAAGGAGACGAAAACTTTCACTTACTTTTACTCTCTGTACAATTTTCTTTTCTTCTTTCTCCTTCTTCTCTTGTGTCGTTGGGTTTGATGTGTCCTGATTGAACTGAAGCATACAAGAATAATTTAATCTGTCCTCTTTTTTTTGACTCCCACTTTTTTCCTTGTTCTTTTTATGTCGTTCAGTCAACATGGGAGAGTACAAAAGAAAATTTTCTTTTTTTATACCACTGGAAAAGTTTATATATAATATATATGTACTTTATTTATGTATACGTATTTTGTAGAGGTGTGTGTGGGAAGAAATTAAGTGTACACACACACAAGCACACACATACGAATACTCCCCCACTTTTCAGTAGAACATTTTCCTTGCAGGGAGGTCAAAGTCGTGGAGTTGAGGGTAATTTATATTAATTAGCCAGCATATCAAATACATAATCAATCAATCAGTATCAGTAGGTGTAACAAATTCTCTTGGGTTTTTTCACTCCAATTAACATCATCCTCTTCACAAATTGACTGTCCCCCTCATTCGTGTACTTAATTGTAATTGAACCATTTAGTTAAAGGGATAGTATTAGAGTTTTTGTCATTTTTCTCTGTGTAATCATCCATTAAATATTTTAATTGTATGTCTGTAGTTGTTTTCCCTTAATTTGTTTAGCTTACATAACAGTTTTTATGGATTTTACATAACATAATTTATCCTTAGTTAATGTCATCATCATTAATTTTTAATTAGCTATGTATAATATAATATGTAGATATAATATATTTGTGTATTTAAATTATATACAGTACGCCCGCCAGCTCATCACATCTGATACAACGATATTCATGTAATATATTATATATGTATATTTATATATCAAAGGATACAATTTTAGATTTATTCACGTATAAAAAATTAATTAAAATTAAATCGTAATGTCCTTGACTCTTTTTTTTCTCCTCCGTCTCTTGGCTACATTCATTTTCGACTTGTACATTTTGTCCACCTCCTCCCTCCTTGTCAGGAGAAAGGGAGAGAACACACAGAGGTGGATGGAGGGAGGGGACTGGGTTCATAATCAGAAATAAAAATGGATTTTTCTCCTCTGAAGATTACCTCACGCAACCCAAAATCATTATTAAAATACACAAAAAAACACAACACGGACAGAGCCGGCGAAAATGAGGGCTCACGCGACTCATCTAATTAATTAATTAGCTTCTAAATCTCAGGTAATCTGATGTGTGATCGCATTCACGGAGAGAGAGAGAGAGAGAGAACTCTCCCCCTCTCTTTTTTTGAAGTAAACTAATTTAAGTAAGTAGCAATCAGTTGGAAATTAAATTAACTTTTTTTATCCTCTCCTACCTGACAAGGTTTTTCGTTTTAGCACCAAAAATAGAAAAAGAAATTTCAGTTGATTCCATCGTGACGTCACCACCCGCATGACCTCATTTACAGTCAGAGTGTGTGTGTGCGGTGACGACGTTGTTTTGTAAAATGTGTTGTCCCTTGTCAAGGGAGGGAGAGAAGTTATGGATTAATTTCAATTATTATTACTTTTTGGTCAGTTTGTGTGTTGGTGGTCGGGGGGAGAGGAGGAGGGACATACATCAATGATGACACTAATGAAGGATTGTAGGGTGGCAGGTTAATGGACCTCCTCTATGCTCGTCCATCCATTTCCCCGTGTCCTTCATATTCTCAACTTAATAATTTGGCTTAATCAAGATTTCCATCCATATTCCTCACACACTCCCCCCATGATACGTCACTATAAATTATTTCCATACTCCTCTGGACACACACAGTCCCTCATTTTTGTTCGGGAGAGAAGAAGTGAGTGGACGGATGTCAAGGGTTCCTCTCTCTCCCCCTCTGATGGACACACACACACACTCACTCTCCTTCATTAAACTATTGATGGTGTCTCAGCTCCGTCACTCCTGTCATGTTCCCCGTACAATTTTCTCTTCTCTGCGTGTGTGTGACTTTCTGTCCCCCAGGCGATTCACCTTCTTCCATATCATTATGTTCTGCTGCCCTTATTTCCCACACTGCACCACACACACACACACTCTTCTAGTCCATATATAGAGTTGAGTTGATTGGCTGTTCTATTTTTCTTTTTTATTACAGGAATAATTTTGTTTTCTCCCCAAGCTGGAGGGGGGGGGGGAGAGGAAAGAAAAATTTGATGAAGGTTAATGAGGGAACAAAAAGGAAAATAAAACAAAAAAAATTTTCCTCTTCTTCTTTCGCCTGGATTTTGGTTGATTTGCTAATGGAGAAAGTTTCCCAAGCCCCAATTCTTCAGCCAACTTTTTTTTGGCCCAGTCTACATGTATCTTTTGTTTGTGTGTGTGTGTGGGAAAAGAGAAAGCGGCAGTGGTTGTTGTTTGTGAGAAGACTCTTGACCAAGGGCATAAAAGGGTGGAGTGTGAGACGGCGAGAGGAGAAAAGGAACGTGAGGAATTAATTAATTAAACAATTAACTCTCTGATTAAAGAGCCAACCCTTTCCCCTTCAAATCTATACACTCCCTCCACACACACACAAGAAACAAAGTCTCAGTGGCTTTCCCTCCCATTATAATCATTCTTAGGCGGTGTAGCATGAGAAAGATAGAGACACGCATAAGGTACATTAATCAGTGACGGGGAGAGGGAAGAGAAAGGGGGAGAGTGTGTGCGGTTTTTCACACACACACACACACACACACAATCCCCCAAGAAACAATGTGTATGTGTGTTTTGGCTTCATGTCCGAGATAATGATGATATTTTTGAAGTCCATTTCATCTCCTCTCTTTCTCCTTTATTTTTCCTTTTATCTTTCCGAAGAAGGAGGACTTGTCCGGGGTATACGAGATCAGGAAGGGAAGTTCTTGTGCTGCATATAATAAGAGAGTCAGCGTTCCTTTGTGTTCATAGCACCATAGTACTTTTTCAGTTTTTGCCAGGTAAAAAATTTTGTGTGTGAGTTGGGGCTCCTCGGGACCAAGTCAATCAAAATACTTTCTATTTTTTCTCACTCCACAGATTCTCTCTTCTGTTTTTTTCTGTGTGGGGGATCCACATCCATTCCACACACTCACAGTATGATACATGTTTTCATTTTTGTTTTCCATTTTTTTATCAAAAAGCATGAGCACGCACACACACACAGAATGAGAAAAAAACCAGCCAAGAGGAGAAGGAAATGAGGATAATCTTCTGAGGCTTCCACAATCTACACACACATCAGTGGAGGGGGAGGGGGAGGAAGGGTGCCCACACGTATCACGCAAAGTCGGAGCACATCAAATCAATGTCTGTGTATCTTGTACATGTAAACACTCCATCTTCCTCCATCTCTCATGCCAACAGTCCTCCCCCTCCCCCGTCGACACACACACACACACAGTAGCCCCCTCAAATGTATAGACACATCCTGAAGAATGGAGAGAGGCTCTCACGAGAGTCACACTAACCTACGTACATGTAGAAAGTTTCCTCCTCCTTTGCAGCTAGTCTCTATGGTACAGATGAGGAGAAAGGGGGAAAGCTCTCTCGTCCCACTCCCACTGATACAAAAGTTTTCCCCCCTTTCTCTCTCTCTCACTCTCTCTCTGGCAACTCGGAAGGACTCATTGGGCCGTGTGTCTGACTTTTTCCCCCACTTTCGCCGTGTGTATTGTGGAGAGAATAGAAATTTGATATTGGCTTTCATCTTCTCACACACACACACTCACTCTTTCCCCCATTCACTCGCATTTTATTTGGGACAACTTTTCAATCCTCCACCGAATCACCCAAATCACAATTAAAGTTGGAGGATTCTGGGTGGCATGGCGGGTGGAGGGTCAGAGAGGCGGATGTAATGGAGTACATTATGATGGAATTCTTCTCATCCTTTCTCCTCTAATTTTTTGAATGGTCCTGCCCTTCCCGGTGTCCCGGTGGAAGATTCTGGGATGACGGTCTGTTTGTGTACCCTGCCAGTCGCATTCATTCCAAGGGGAAACCTCCTGTCGCTCTCACAGGATATTGTCAATTGCAAGTCCTTCTTCTCTTATTCTTGGGATTGGCATTGGCATTGGCAGGGCGAGGTGGAAAGAGAGATGAAGAGTCGTTGACGGATATTTTTGTCTCTCCATTTTTATTTTTGATGAGACGCCCACATCAACCGGAACGGGAATTTTTACGCATCAACAAAGTCTCCTTGCAAGTGGGAGAGGAAGTGGATACTCCAGGATTTTCACACACACAATGTCTTGTTCTTCAATTCAATTTTGCTGGCCGGGATATTGAAAAAAGTCTTTCACACGCACAAAAGCCCCAGTTTTGAAGAGTGCGGGGAAAATTGTGTTGTGTATTTTTTGTAAAAAAAGGGGTCGTGAGTCTTTGAAAGCTCGGGCTCTGATTTTTTTTCTTTCTTGTTTTCCTTGTAGGTTCCTGGGAAGGAGGAGGACACAGCCTTTGTTTTATTTGTATAGACGGAAGGTTAGTAAGTGTCAGCTCAAGTACGAGCAACACTCAGAACACACACACATCCAGAAATCAGCAGTTGACGCTTAATAAGAGAGAAACTATAATATTCTCCTTGTAATCTCCATCTGCACATTTGTCGGGACACATGGAAGGACACCCAAAAACATTTTCCAAGTCTTTTTCTGTTGTACTCTCGAGGGGGCAGAGAGGACTTTTTGGGTATCAAAAAATCACGCTGTCAAGTCAACACTAACTGAAGTGCGTGTTGCTACAAAAATCCAAATTATACAGAGTTACACATTTCATCTTCATCAATTATTAAAGCATCATTTGATTGATTAAAAGGCGAGTGACATATTGAAAAACGTTCATGTCACATTCAAATTAACTTAACAGGTTTCATTCAAAATTCATGTGTCCGGAAATAAGCAGAGTTGAATTGATGGGCTGTACTCACCTAATGGGGACTGACGGTCAAAGAGATGAGTTGTAAGACTACCAGAACTAGACAATACTCCAGTCGAACGTGAGTTTGACATGACGAGCTACCCTGAATGGCAGCCGGCAGCTCTCCTGCAATAAAAAAAATTCAATAAAAAATAGCATAATAATTATCCTGGTGTGTGTCCGCCCAGGGATACTCCTTTAAATAAGGACTCTTGACGGAACGATCAGACGGGTTTACAGTGAAACTGCGTTGAGTCAAAAGTGAATTGGAATTATGACTACTCTCTGAGTCCCTTCTTCTCTCCAGCCTTTCATCCTCCCTGACGGAGCCCTACGCTGCGTTGGATTGCCAAACTGTACTCAATGCACGTATTCCTCGCACTCTATTCCAAATTTCGCCCTTTAGTGTTGGTGGAGGGCTTCCTCCTTCCCCCCTCCCCAGCTCAGCTCTACTTACACAAAGCTTTGGGATCAGACGACTTGTTTTCATGGAATTTAATTCAAAGTGAAAGGGAATCTGGGTGAAAGAGGAGAGAGCGGACAGCATCCACAAAACTCCATGTTTGGGATCTTTTGTTGTAAAATTAGCGAGGACTAAGTACAGCTCAAGGCTACCCTCCAAAAGCCGTGTGTTTGAAGGAAGGGGGGAGTGAAGAATTCAGAGCTACCAGTTAATGGCACTATTATTATTATTATTATTTGGGTGGGGGTGGATAAGCAAACAAATCGGAGGCATGCAAAGTGTTATCCATTTTGAGCTCTCACTTCACTTGACTCTGACTCGAATATGAGAGAGAGAGAAGGAGGTGAGTGCGTGGAAGCGATGAAATGAAATAGGCTTAGAACAATTCAATCCATTTGTGTCTGAGCCCATATCCTGTGTGTGTGTGTGTTTGTTTGTGTGTGGGAGATACACTCCGACTTTGCTTTTTGCAGTGTGTAAATTGTAACTTGAGAAAATTCATGCCGTCAAATCAATAATCCACCGTCTTCCAAATAAAAGTCGACTCTACATGAGCATGCAATATGAGCCACTCCGCCGTCACCACCCAGACAACAGAGAGACAAGCTTTCACTCCTAATCCTACGGAGAGAGTGAGAGTGAGTCGGGTAGACGAGGGGAAAACAAGGAGCGGATTTTTCATATTCCCTCTCCTCCTTGTGTGCCATTAAGAAAGCTAAGCTCTAAGTATTTCCTTGTTATTTTATTCTGATTCTCTCCCTCTGGAGAGGGGGAGGGGAATATTCCCTGGGATACAATATCAAGGGCGGGTTTCAAATCCATACATCTACATCCCCTATACACACAAATAGCTGTGTGTGTGGGGGGAAATTATAGGGGATAGACATACGTATCAAGAGAGAGAAAGCGTGTGTGTGTGACGTGTGGAGACCCATGAGCCTGTACAATGTAAATATTTGAGTCTAAATACGCGGAGCGTGGCTCGAGTCAATTTACCTCCCGCTTCACAACAATATACACGATACAGGAGTACACACACACACACGTGTGTGTGTATGGGATATAAGTAGCAACTCGTCATCATCCACATTGTCTATCTATCTTGTCAAGGAATCAAATCCAAAATGCTGGCATGTCTCGATGCAGTTGACAAAAATATTTTCACAGTCCAACGACCATCCAATCCAGTTATGTCTCTCCTGCAGGGACCGAGAGACATGGAGCACTCCACTCCTCTCCCACTAATAGTCGACGTAAGAATGGCGGGGAACAATCTAATCTGAGCAGGGTTTTCCTCTCAGCTCAGGTACCCGCACACACAGTAGACAAGGTAAAAGGTATTATTTACTGTGCACCGAATTCGGATTATGATGGGCGATTGGAGAATAGCATGGCTGGGAGAGGCAGAGGAACCTCAATCTCTCTTCCATGCTCGTTTGCTTCTCTCCAAGGAGAAAAGGAGGACACGAAGAAAGAGAAAGCGGGAGGGGGGGGGGGGAGAACTTTCTTCTCCCAGGCAAATCAACTAAAGTTACACGATCCTATCAACAACAGGAGCAGCCATCCAATCCGAATAAATAGAGAGAATGATGGAGAGGTAGGGAAAAAGTCTCAAAAAAATTATGCTACTCAAATGGCAAGGAGAGAGAAGCATCTTCTCCTTTTAAAAAAAGAGAAAGCCCAGCGATGAAAGTGAGTCTTCAAAAGGCCAATCATTGATTCAGCTGTGAGGGTATGTGTGTGTAGTGAACTCCTCTTCTTATTCCATAGAAAAATAACGAAAAAGAAAACTCCAGTTGTGCTTTCTCTCGCTCCAATTTCTTCACACAAGTACAAGCACATGTGTATTTATAAAAACCCGAGTTTTTTCTCACTTTTTTCCCTTGTATAATCTTGTTTCCCTTTCTTGTGTACATTGTACACACACACATGAGAGAGTGAGTGTGTGTGTGTTGGAAGAATATTGGTTGGTGGAAATGATATTTGACAGATGATGAAAGGATAAGCAAAAGATTTTTTAGTGGAGGAGAAAGTCTTGTATTCACAAAGTGTCCTTTTAAAAAAATTTCTCCTCGTCTTTCTCCTCTGTTACATTTCATACATTTGTTTCTTTCGTCCTCCTTTCAGTCGAATCCCCACTTCCCCTCATGTTCACACAGTTTAACAATGAAGAGAAGAGAGGGGGAGGGGAGGGGAGAGGAAAAAAGTAGCTTTGTGGATGCCTCAGCACGACGACGATGTGTTTCGTTTGTTTGTATTCCGTGTGTTTTGTGCCTACATGTGTGTGTGGAGTTGAGGGACACTGGGAATAGGAGGAAAGGCTTTTCTTCTACTTGCGCATTCCCCCTCCTCACGCTCCATGGAGATGATAATATCCATGGAAAGAGAGAGTGAATGGATGTTGGGGAAAGTTTTACTTTTATAAAAAAATTTTTCTCCTCCCTCCCTCCTTCTCTCCCTCCCTCCACACACACACACTCACACTGGCCCAACTCTGGCTAATTCTATAGGTAGGAAAGACATGGGCAACCTGTACAATTTTTTCTTTGTGTGTGTACAATTGGAAGTGAGAGGGGGGAGGAGAAGGATTGTGCATATAGGGAAATCGCGTGACCTTAAATGTGATATTCATGACGCAAGTTGGAAGTTAACGTGAAGATTATTTTATTCATTCCACTCTCCACTATTATGCTCTGCTGCCTAAACTTTCTCCTGCGTCCTCCCCCTTCTTCTTTTACTTAAGAATTTTCTCAGGAAATTTTGCGGTGTGGAGTCTGTGGCTCCTTTAACTTTCTACCTTGTGCATGACTGGGGTGGGGTGTGTTTGCATATACGCGACTCAATATGAGGAGAAGGGGAGCTACAGCCGTACGCACAAAGAGAGGAACGCTCTTTGTGTATTGTTGTTTGGTGTGTGTGTGTGTGTGTGTGTGTGTGTGTGGTGGGTTGTGCGGTATTTAGTTTGTCTTGGGCTGTGGTGGGTATTTGGTATGGCGGGTGTGTGAGTGTGATGGGCACGGCGGCTCTCCCTCCTCCCCTGCCTTTAGTTTGATGATAATGGAGGGAGGAATTGGAATAGGAATAAGAATAAGAAAAAGAGGACCATGGAGGGAATGTGAATGAATGTACTTAGCTCTGCAAGAAGAGAGAGGGGTCTATGCTCCACCACACACACACTTTCATACACGGAATCCAAAGCATGAATCTTGAATTCAAAATCCACACTCAACTCCGGAGCACGCGGGAGGAGGATAGAGGAAAAGGAGGAGGAGGAGGAGAGAGGAAAGAAAATGTAAATGGAGTTGGAGAGACTGGATAATTTTCATTCTAATTTATGTATCCTATAGGCAATTAGGAGAGCTTTTCAACATTCAAAAGTCTCACGTACAGATACATTATTCACCATTATTCATGCAAATTTTGAAACTGTCCCCCCACCTCCTTCCTCCTCCATCCACGCTATCTCTCTCTCAAATCACATGTACATTTTGTATGCAGCATTCTCCCTATGCGTGTGTGTTTGTCTTCCTTTTGTCACCATCTGCACAAGTCTCCCGTTGCACTCCTCCGCTGGGACAAGACACAAGAGAAAGAAAGCAGCAAATGAGACAGAAGGAAACAAAAGATGGAGGACAAAATCTTGAATGTACCATATTCCCTTAAATGGAGGCCTTCTCTTTTTTATGAATATTTTCTTTAAAAAATAGTGACTAATCTATTGAGAACATTTTTGTCCAGGAAATGCGACAAATTATTCAGACTAGGAAGGTTCTTTTACTTTCTCCTTAATTCAAGGAAATACGGTACAAGTTTGTACATGACCACTTGAAGACCTCATTTGGTGACTGTAAGATAGGTCAGCAGTTTTCAGGCTGTCCAAAAAACTGAGTTCCACAAGGGAAATCAAACTATCCAAAGTACAAAGAAGAAACAAGAGTCACAGCAACCCACAAATTCCCACTCCTCACAAATAGAGGGTGAAAGAGCCTTCTTTCTCCCGTCTACTTTTGTCTGGCCTGGCCCTGGCATTGAGTCCGGCCCATCGCCATGTTTTTACTTTTAACCGTCATGCCAATCCCATTATAACTCACAACCTCTCTCTTTCTCCCCTTCAAAAGTGCTCACAGAGAGAGAGAGATCAATATTGGATTGCCTTGTATCGTACACAATTTTGTGTTAGCACAAGGATGGAGTAGCATCAATTTCCCCCTGTTCTTTCATTTCACTCTAATTTCACAATAAAAGACGCATCTGGCTGGTGAAAACCCGGGACTCTTCCTCCTTCCGCCATTGCTACTCGCTTTCTCGCTGCTTTCCCTGTTTTTTCCCCTGTGTTAACTAAAAGGGAAAGTAGTGTGTGTGTGTAACAGGACCAACACTTGCTATGGGTGGAAAGAGGTCAGAAGGAGATTTGAGTTAAGCCGGAAATATGATCATGATGATCATGTTCATGATGATATTACACACACAAAATTATTGCTCCTCTCCCTAGCAAAGGCGTCTCCTCCTCCCAGACCTCTCAGTCCCTTTCCCCGGCCCCGGCTTCACAAGTTTCCTCTGTTTTGTAGGATGGCTATGCTCCAACAAGCATCTTTTCTACACACACTTTCTCCCTCTCTCTCATTTGTATGCTCCCTCTGGACGGGTCCGCTTTTCGTACGCGGGGTTGGGTGAAAGGCTCCGTAGGATGACACACATACATGCAATAAATGATGTAGCTGTAATTAATGAAAAGTACAAAAATAATGGTTTACCTTCAAGAACTTGGACAAAGATAGAGCTGGCGGCAGCGTTGCTGAAAAAATAGAGCAACAGTCAAACCATTAAAATTTATGAAAATCCACACCCCACTCCCTTCTCCCCATCCACCACCTCCACCTTTCCCTCCCGGAGTGCATCAGAGACCAAACAACTTTTTTTCTCGTCATGAGTTTTTCGAGAGAGAAATTAAATTGGAGATGGAAACTTTATTTGCTGTTCTGTAATGCAAATAAAATATATTAAAAAATTGGACTTTGTCTTTACTCAGAAGAGTGAGAGAGAGAGAGAAAGGAAGAAACTCAAACTTTTGTCAGGTCGTTTTTTTGTTTTAGACTTTCAAAAAAATAATCATGAGAATTGTGCAACCTGTTTCCCCTTCTTTCTCTCGCTCTCCGTCTCTCTCCGTCTGTTTTGTTTTCATGGCCATGTGAAGAGTAAACAGAGTACGTTTAGGGGAAACAAGAGAGAAAGTTGTTTGAAAAGGAGAGGAGAAAAAGGAGAAGGGGGAAATTTTTTTCGGCCTTTCTACTTTGCCCTATGGAACACTGGATCTTGGGACTTTAGGAAAGGTTAATAACTTGACAGGACACGTTTTTCCCGTTTGGCTATGGCTTAGTGCATAAAAGATGCATCAATTTATGTTTGCTCTCCGAGCACACCAAAAGGCGAAAGCCTCTTTTTTCCCTTCCCTTTCCATGGTTGGTGGGTATACATGCATTGCAAGAGAAAGTGGATGTGGAACAGTGCGGGGTGTCCAGTAACCTCCTTCCGGAAGAGCCACGGCCTAAACTCTTCAATGCCAGATTAAATGTAGGGTTAACTTGGCTGCACAATTCCCTTTCCGTGGTCAAAGGATTAAAAGCATGAAACATGGAATATTTTATTGGAACTTTCATACATTTTTTTGAAAAAAACGTTGTCGTAAAAAGAAAATTGCAAAATTTATTTTAATACTTCAAAATTACATGGATTATCAGTTATTTAAATTCATTGCTAATTGTGAATGTTAAATAAGATATTTGCTGTCAAAATTTTTTTAAATATCAAAATTTTTTTGTAAGGTGAATGGAATTTGAAGGTAAATTGCACAGTGAAGCTGAAGATACTTGAGAGAAAAGGATTTTAAAAAATGATTGGAAGGAACAACGATAGAGATTTTAGCCGTGACCTCGAGAAGAGCTTACGGTACACCCTGGGAAAGAAGGGCAGAGGTATAGAGAGATGATTGAGAAGGGCCTTACCTCGGTGTACACGAATATCGACCCGAATCGGTGGGTTTTGCTTGTTGAATGAGAAGGTAGGATGTGGTCGTCTCCCCCTTTTCCGTCAGTACAGAAACACCGCCGCGCGGCGAGTTATAACTTATTATCTGGAAAATTCACAAAAAGTCCATCCATATAGCATGATCATTTTATCGGAAACATATATCTGTGACACACTCTTCACATGGGCATTGACATCAGGCTAAAGATTAACCACTTGATACCACTACCCCTTTCTCCGATAATAATCCCAGCACACACACTTTCTCCTCGTCCTCCGCTAGGCTGCGGTTTTCCCTCTGTTCCCGAACATGGGGAAAGCGACAGGAGAATCAGTTACCGTTTCTACTCTGTCTCCTCAGAATGACAACGCATTTCACTCCTCCATTTTCAAGGAAATGCCAACATGTGGACGGGTTATATCTATAATTATCCCCATCACAGCATGAGAGTCATAATAATCATGTTCAAGTGGAGTTCCCTCCACCAAAATCCCAGTCCACATTTTTTCCTCTAGTCCTCAAACCAAATTCTTCTCCAACCCAGAACTTTTTCCCTCCACAAGCTCAGCTACGAACGAACCAATAGGGAGAAAGCATCTTTCTTATCGACAGTTCGTGGAAGGCTAATAGGTACTTGGACAACATTTCCTCCCTTTCACCCCATCCACCCGAGGACCCATAATTAATTTTGAAGCGTCCACAACCCACACACCCTCCCCCCAAAACCCTTCATTATCCTCATTAACGGAATTTCTCTGTTAAAAATTCCTTCTCCCGCCCTCCGCTTCACAATAAATTCTTCAAAACTATCCCATTTAAAATCTTTGTTGTGGTCACCAGGGAACTTTTGTTTGTCCCACAAATGAGACCGGAGAGACATACACTCACAAGTGGATTCCAGGACACAAAGGTATTCAGGTCAAAGAGACTTGATGTCCACTATGTACGACGACAACTTTAAACAATTCTAGAGGGAGAAATTTGAGAAGTAGGACAGAGTGAAAGTTAGTAGTGTCCTCCAGTCCTACGGTTGTAATCCATGATTTGATGATATAAAAATAAATACAGGATGAATTTATTTGCCAATTTTGTTTTGATTCTCTGAATCGTAACTTAAAATTGTGAGTTGTTTCAAAAAAGTAGAACATAAATGAGGATTGAGTCGTGATACAAAATGGGGGGGGGGGGGGGGGG
>WJFB01002907.1:0-15940 GCA_009870185.1 Pygmarrhopalites habei
GAGAAACACAATTCGTGGGGCGGAGTGATACAACATTAAAGTTAATTAAATGGGCATTTAAATATTTTTTAAAAATCTGAAACGTCAGTATATGATAGATTGAAGGATTAGTATTTTATCCGAAGCATTTCAGGCAAAAATTCGAAATCATACCCGATCAAGGTCTGATACGCTAGGTACGGGACGAGTCTTAAGTGGACTCCATTCCTTGTATCCACTTAATTGTACATGATGGTTGTCTGCGTGTCTGGGTGTGTGTGTGGAAGGGAGACAGGGGGAATCCTCTTCAGAGTCACAAGCCAAGAGTCAGGCTAACAGCAGACAACCCGGAAACAGATGGCATGGGACGGGGAGCGGATGACAGGCAGACTGTCGACTAGGAAACAGTCAAAGTTGAGCCACTCGACAAAAGGGATGTCTTGTGCTGTGCAGGGAGAACATTGGGTGTCAGTGGACTTCGAACTGGATTTCACGGATGGACAGTCCAAGGAGTTGCAGCTTAAATCTCCCCTGCACAGGCAGATCCCTGTACTTATGGAGGGGTAGGGGGTTGAAGAGGGGGAGTTAAGCCCACAGCTCGATGCTCATCCAGGGAGGACGAGACTGGGAAAAGCCGTGAGGACGATAATGGAGGATGTCGATGGGGGACATAAAACAAGGGTGGGCCAGACTGGAACTGACAAAAATAACGATGGAGAGTAAATTTGCCCAACTTGCATCCTCTCCCACCCAACGAGATCATTGAGAGAGGATTTTCATACATTAAATGTCTTTCGTGGAGTCGTAGCTATCAGAGTCCACGACCAGAGCATCCCTCCCACTACAAATTGTTTACTGTAACTACCCGCTTCACTGCATCTCCCACCCAACCTACCCAACGGCAAACGGCGAAAAAGAGGAAAAGGGAAAGGGAGAGAAAGTAGGAATGAAACCTTTAAGCAAAAGTTCCGACAACACCATAAAAGCCGGCTGTGTGAGAAAAGAGAGAGAGAGTGTGCGTGTGTGTGTTGGACTCACTCTTCCCTTTTATTTTATTATTTTCTAACAAGTTGCATTTTATACGGGCAAAATTGCTTGCGATTTCTCACATCCAAAAACAAAATTCTAGTATAAACTTGTTAAACATTATTTTCCCCTCCTACACAGAGTAGGTGAACCTGACTCTTTCTTCCTTTCTGTGAGTGTGTGGGTACGTGTGTGGAGGGGAAGGAGGGAAATGGAGAAAGAGTCAAGTTAATATATTTTTCTAGACCCAAAAAACAAAAGCGTCTATTTCCCATTTCTCCGTCCTGCATGAAATCCAATGGGCATCATCTCTCTATTGAAAATTGAGGCTGGCGGCTTTTCCTCCCTTTACCACCAACTCTCCCTCCCTTTCTCTGTGTGTGTGGAGTAGAAGAAAAAACGGAAAATGGAGGAAAGAAACGAGTCCGTTCTTTCTCTCCCCTCTCTCTCTCCTTCTGGCCATTTCAACCGAAAAAGCTTTGAGTTTGGAACGGAGCCTAGAATAACGTTCTCCTTCCACATATCCAGTATATATACCTTCACAACATGCATGTGTGTGCTCGGAAGGAAATGGGTATATAAAAGTTATTCAAGGGGCCAAGAATTTGCATTAAAAAATATCCTTGGAAATGTACTCCCATCACTTTGTTTTGTGAGGAGGAGGAGGATGAACGCTGCCATGCATACCTCCCATTTTATTTACATGGAAAGAGGAAGAGAGTTTGTGAAAAATTTGAGAAGATATTGAAGCATTTCCCTGACTCTTCTCAAAGTGGAGAGTGTAAAAGTGGGAAACTTTGGAGTCTTGATTCCCCACATAAACACACACACAAGAAAAACTGTGTAGACTGCCTCCTTTGCTTTCTTTTCACTTTCACTCTCCCTTTTCTCTCTCCTTTACTCCATCACCATCCCATGTAAAAGTTATTTGTAACTACAGATCGTGAATGTGACTCTGTTCGTCTGTACAAGAAGAAATATTATTATAAGCTGTCCTTGTCCTGTCGTTCGACGTACGGCATCCTCAAAACTTTCCCCGTCACTCTCAGCATCCGACCTGTTCATCACTTTGGCACTGTCTACCTTCCACACTCCACTTTCTCCTCCTCCTTCTCCTTGTCACCCCATGTTCTGACATTTTCCTGGTAGGAGGGACTGCCAAAAAGTACAAGCCACCAAATTGCATACACTCTCCCCTTCCCTCCATTCTTTCTCCGTCTCCCTAGAGTATAAAAAGAAAATTTGAATTTTGGCAAAAAAAATTTAGTTTTCAAAAGAGAAAGAGAGTTCGTGGAACAAAAAAAATTGCACTCTTTATATGAAAATGACTAATAAATAGTGGGAAAGTTTTTTTTCCCGAGGACGGTTCCTGGTGGAACAGAGTGGATTAAACTCAAAGTCATTACTTGCAGGTTTCGGGAGGAGGAATAAAATGAATGCAATAATAATCAGTGGGAAATCTGAGCGAATGAATTGGAATTCAATTTTACACATGTGGAGACAGAGAGACCTACGCTGACTGGTTACAATGTCACTAAATTTTTATGTGTACAATATGCTCTGCTATCTGTACATATATTCAGTAATATAACCTTGGTTTAGAAAAGTGAGAGAGAGAGAGAGAAAGCGAGAAAAAAATTTGGGTGATGTTAGCCCGATTTTCCATTCCAGTTGACTAGCTCAGGACTGATCTTCATCGTAGGAGCATGAACGGATGCATAAATCGACGTCAATGAGCATGCAAGAGCTCGACCAAAGTCAGAGAAAGGCCAATATAAATTGGCTGAACTCTGTGTTGAGGATAAGAACACACACACCCTCACTCGTATACGTACACATGTGCATATTTGTACGTGTCTCTAGTATGCATATATCAGTTCATAGTTGATGGTTCGTTCTAGGCTTTTCTTCCCTTCTCTGTCTCGCAGCCACCGACAAGAGCTCCACATTTTTCATTACGATGCCAACTTCCTTTTCACGCACGGAATCTTGTTCACCCTCCCTACTTTCCCTTTTTTTCTCCTCTGCTCCCTTTTTCTCCTCCTCTTCTTGTTCCTGATCTGAGACTTCATAGACAAGTCCAATACCTTCACATTTCATCATCCATCTTTCTCTCAATGACTTTTCACTCCCCATTTCCCCCCTAAACGCTCACCTCCCTTCACTTCTTCCTTTCTCCCTCCATCCCCCCAGTCTCTCTCTCCCACATGTACACAGATCCAAGACAAGATCAAGTGAGGCTTGCAATTTTTATTACAACAGTCTATTTTACATTACAAATTAGGCTCCTTTTTGCAGGCATATACAAGTAAACACTGCCACCCAAAAAGTCTTAGAGACATTTCAATAACCACCTTCGGTTCCTTGGTCTGTGTTCACTTTTTGAAGAATAAGAATATATATTTGTGTGTGTGTGTGAGCTCAAGCCATACACTCAAATTTCCTAAGTGGATATTACAGGAATAACAACAAAAGTAAAGTATTTTCAAGACCCTCAATTAAATTGTTTATTCTTCCCCTGCAATAATGATAACAAGATATTTTTTTTACAAAACCCATCCCATTTTTTCTGGCTCAACTTTGTAAACATGCCCTTAAAGAAGCTTAGAATGGTTCTTCAGAAAAAAATATACTACAAATTGTCCTCCATCCCATCATATGTTGTGGAGACGGTAGTCCATTAAAAATCTCGTTATCTTCCTAAATCTAAATCTTTCTCAGTTTTCTCCTTTGTGTATTTCTTCAAGTCTACACACACAATAGTGTATTATAAATGGTGAAGTAGTAAATTGCTCAACTATTATAATGTTGAGGGGAGATTGAAGAGAGGGAAAGGAAGAGTCAAGGGCTGAGATCCAGTCCATTATGTAATAAATATCAGTGGTTCTTTCATTAATCTTATTTCCATTAAGCAACCAAACCGTTGTCTGAGTCCAACATCAAAAAACTACAGACACACCACCACAACCTCCGCTAAAAGACTAAAGGCGACGTGGCCGAACTGTACCTACCCTAAATCGGCTCCGTTGATGGTTGTATGTGTGTGGGCAGCGGAGAAAGTGAGAGGGAGAAAAAAGTTTTTTTTTACTGGAATCTCCCAGACTTTCTTTCTCTCTTTCTCTGTCTACTCTCTCTCTCATCCTCAGCTTGGTCATACTCCATTCCTCTGAGGAAAGGTCATCCAAATCACAAATAAATCCGATTGCCTTTCCACTCCTTTCTTATTTTCTCTCTCTCTCTCTCTCTCTCTCTTGATCTATTCTTTTTGATTCCCACTTTGCTCTTGAAACGTCTTCCTTGCATGTTTTCTTCTTGGGAGGGAGAAGGATAAAAAAGCTTGAATCTTCTCCCCCCTCTCATCGTCATCTCCAATGAATGAGGATTGAGAGAGGAGAGGGAAAGGACGAAGACTAGCCTTCTCTGTTGTACACTCTATTCTTCTCACCATAATGTGTTTTCCACTTTCCCCTCGTTTATACATCTAGACGAAAGAGGAAGGGAAAGGGAAAGAGAGAGTCTTACCGCAGATCAAGGAAAGAACTGGAAAAAGGTAAAAAGATAGAGAAAAAGAAAAAAAGGGGTTCTCATCTTCGCTTAAGCGTAATGCGGAAAACTAGCAGCTTCTTTTTTTCATTTTCTCCTTGGTCCTTCCATACAAGAGGAGTCTCTCCATCGTCCAAAGTAACGTACCGTAAAGGGAGTTAAAGAGTTAGAGCTGATAACTTTGGAGAAGAGCAGTGGAGAGGAGAGAGAGATGGGAGAATTGATCATGTAATAAAATTTTATTATATATTTTTGCGTTTGGCCTTTATAATCATAAAGTCAACATCCAGCTTGGCCTCGCTGGTAAGAAAAAAAAGTTGTTCGTCGTATAGGGTCTCTATAAAAATACACAGAGAAAAATAGAGCGGACGGGAGAAGAGCATAGTTCTTCCTTTTACCATCAGATTAAGACTTTTTCGTGCGTGAATTATCTGGGGAATGTTGAAACTGAGAACTGAATTTTAACATGACGCTCGGAGAGCCCTCCGAAAAAAATAGAGACAAGACAAGGGAGAAGAAGAAAGAGGAGAAATCCATTAAAAGATCTCATGCAGTACCTTTACCATGAACATTTTCCCTCTTCTTCTTCTGCTTCTTTGGTCTTTGTACAGTCTTACAGTGTGTGTGTGTGTGTGTGTAGACTTCTTTTTTCATTTTCTCTTCTCTCTCATTTTTTTGGTTACTTAAGCGCTTGGTGGAGAGAGAAAAAAAGTTGAGGATTTCTCAGTGTGGAGCGGAGGTACTTAAGTGATAACAATGGAGGGGAGAAAGATGTATAGATAATATGATTTTAAATTTCATAGCAGCAAGTATCTCGAATGAAAACAGATGGTGGTGGAGAAGAAAGATGCACTTACGAGGGGGGCTACCAGTTTTTGAGAATAGACATTGGGACAAGATACACAGGGATTGGATATCTAGTAGTAACGATATAAAAGTTGGAAATTAAAAGTATAGAAATAATGGTTCGTACATGTGTGTCTGTTAGATAGATATGGAGAAGGATAGAGAGAGAGAGAAAAATCTGGCGAGGAACAAGGAGAAGCTGGCGAGGGTCTTTGTCTTGATACAGATTTATCTGTGCGGCCGTGCACTGCGTACCAAGAAAGGAAAAGAAGACGAGAGGATTTGAAACTTTCACTGGACCCCAATGTAATGTCTGGCATATGGGAAGAAAACAGAGAGAAAGAGATCTATCTCATCCCCCGCTCCTGGCATTCAAACCAATGAGAAAGGAGAGAAACTATGAATGATTTCAACTTGACATTCTGATAAATGGGCTGCGTCATTCCCACCCCTCGCAATGTTTACCTTCTGGAATGTTGTATTAACTTTAACTCTGTTAGTCGTCACAAACATACACACACCTCGTATATGTGTATAAATGTGTGTTCGTGTACATTTTATACCGACAGTTTCGGACGACAGTTGTCCTCTTCCTCCTTTTTCGAGGGGGAAAAGAGAAATCAATAAGGGTTTAAATTTATCAAAATTATGGGACTTCTTGACTGGACATTATGTGAGTCGTATTAAATTCATTTGTCTCAGACCAAAAACATACCCCACAGAGAGAGAGAAGGAGAGGGAGTAGAAGGGAAGGGGTAGAGGAATTACGATGTTGGCTAGTCTCAACTCTAAATCATTTTGAGGAATAATGGGATAATGGATAATGGTCTGGGATTTGGAAATAAAAATTGTGTTCAGGAGAAGATAGAGGCGACTGACCTTGGACCTTTGACTACTACTACCTCCTACATTATACAACATAGGTACACTCCTACTGTTGGCTAAAAAAGGGGAGAGAGATAGAGAAAAACTTTTGGAAATTTATCATGTTCACAATTCATTTTTAAATGTTTTGTACGACTGTGTGGAATTTAGAGAGAGGAGGAAGAGGGGGTGTGTGTGTGCGTGTAGATGTATGTAAGCAATTTTAAGAGTCAGTCAAGTATAAATTAATTCATGAAAATGAAGACATTCAATGCAGTGCACGTCGATGGAGCCAAGAGTTTTTTTTATTTCGCTCCGCTCTTTCTTTCTATTTCTCGTTTTTTCTATTTAAAAGGTTGACGGTTGTGTTCGAGTTCCAGGTTGGTGAGTATATTCCTTTCATTTTTCCTCTTGCTTGCTATTCTCTACCTACTCCACTGCTTTTCTTTTTGACTTAGAGCTAGTTTTTTTATCTCATCGAAATCCATTCCATTTCATCTCCTTTCATCCGACACACACACACGCGCGCATACACACACAGCCCCTACACAACAGAAGAAAGTTTTCCCCCTCTATCTTTATTTTGTATTGAGAGCAAGTAGGCTATTCAACATGCCGCCATGGCACTTACCTAATATACACACACTCTCTCCACTTTCCTCTTATGTCTTCATCATAGTATAATTCCTAAGTCTACATAATACAAGTACACAATCATCCTCACACATAAATACCCACATTTATACAATTCGTTCTTTATATCAAGATCCATGTGTCTCCATGTGTGTGTGAGAGAGAAGAGGGTGAGAGGAGGGAAGAGGCAGCAGTATTACCCAAAGGTGAACTAACTTTCCATTGAATTCTCTTTCAATTTACCTCCACCAAGTCTCCACTTGAACATGAGAAAACTGTCGCTATCTTTCCACTCATGTATTGTTGTTGCTGTTGTTGTGAGGAGATTCTTTGTAAATAAAAATACACACATTTGTACACGCAAAATTCTCTTGTGTATGTGGTTGTAAAATGTTGTTTGAGCTCTATGCTAAGATATACCAAGGGAATTTACCAATTTGCATAGACATTACAGGCTAAAACTCGCATATCATATTCACAGTTGTGTGGTAGAGATTTTCTCCGGTCTCCCTTTCCCTTCCTCACCAAATAGCCCTCTCTCCTTACTGAAGCTGTTGATGTGATGTGAAGGCAAAAGCTAAACGTACACTTGGACTTGGACGGTTTCCCGTGAAATGGGGTACACAGAGAGTGGGGTGGAAGGAGGAGAGAGAAAAGTACAAAGTACTGTGGGTTGGGGATGTAAAGGGAAAGGAAATCCTTATGACTGTCCATAAATTTGAAGTCAGGAGTTGTAATAATAATAAGAGTTGAATTTCTCCCTTCACGTTCAGCCAAGCTAGGAACTTCCCGGCTGGATGGAAGCTGAGAAACATGGAGAAAGCACTGTACTGTACTGTGAGAGAGGGAGAAAGTGTTTTGCATATTTTAGGCTGAAGAACCCTGGGCACAGGTAGGAAAAAGACTAACAAACAACACTTGACTCAGTTCACTTGAAGAGCTCTGTGTAAGCTTCCAAAATGTAATTCAAGGCCACATGGTGATGGTGAGCTAATGATTATGCATGATGGGAAGTGAAAGCATGTACAAAGATATACATTATGTGTGTGTAGGCATTGCAGTTCACATGTATCATGAAAGGGAGTGAAAGTAGAGAAAGACAGACGCCAAGGCAGACACTCACATAGAGAAAGTAGAAGGAATACAGAAAAATACTTTCATTCTTTCTCGGCTGAGCAGACAAGGGCAA
Source organism: Pygmarrhopalites habei (assembly GCA_009870185.1). Classification (NCBI taxonomy): domain Eukaryota; kingdom Metazoa; phylum Arthropoda; class Collembola; order Symphypleona; family Arrhopalitidae; genus Pygmarrhopalites; species Pygmarrhopalites habei. Next base: position 8,081 of record WJFB01002907.1, read on the forward strand.
GAGACAGTGGAGATGGGGATTTTACTCTTGGTAACCTAAACCTTTATGAAGGATGGACATGAGACACACATACAAAAGGAATTACATTGAAATGGTGATGGTGACTTTGAAAGTCTAAGAAAATGTGGAAAATATTGTATGCTATGGGCTATGGAGGAATATATAATATTCTCTGCTGGTCTCTCCTTCTCTCTATAAAATTGCTTCAATTTAGCTTGTCGCCACTTACTTGTTAGTCGAGTCAAAGATGATGACTAAAAAATTTCCGAGTCGTCTCCTTTTTGCGCAAATTCCTTGTAGGGAAGAGACGAAAAAAATATTTCCATTCCCATAGAGTCCTCAACTTTGCCCTTCAGCCCACAAAGTATTCAGTGAAAGCAGAACACACACACAGAGGTTTTGCCACAAAAAAGTTGTACATGGAGAGTGGAGTGTATCAGGGAGTTTTGGATATACAGTACAGTACTGTGTGTACTTGGTTGAAATTTCTTTTAATAAGCTCCTTACTACTCATCTTCATTTAGAGTCGTTTTCTTGAGGGATCCTATCATGTTGTACTTGACTATCTCACTGTGTAATACTTGAGTAAACTCTCAACTCAAGGGTAAATGGTGTAATGGAATGGAAGAGCCTGTGATAAGGACCCACAGCTACTCCTACTTTCACCAATCATTAGACCTAACATTGTCTCCCTCCCTCTCCCTCTCTCCTACTTTCTCTACGGCCCAAATCGAAAGAGCCCTGTTCTGTCTTGCAAGGGAGCAGAGATTCGATAAACGTCTTTCTCTGTTTCGGTGAAGCCTGTTCTTCGTCCACAACTCACGACTTTTGTGTCTTCTCTTATTTGCAGAGAAATCAATTATAGGACACGACTCTCCATTCCATTATGACTCAGCATTCTTTCGGGATGAGGAAAGCATTCATGAGCTGATGTGTGTGTGGGTCTCTTTCACTCTGGGACTCTGGGATGAGAAAGTCGGATCGTTACATGCTCAACCAGACCATACACTTGATGGGTTAGAATATTTAATTGTAGTAGTACCTACTTTTATCTCAGAAACATCTTTTAATTTTTTGTCATGTGCCGGAAAGAAACTGCTCTGCATTTCAGCATGCTGCCCTAACGAACACATTTTCCGTGTCACATTCGTCATTAACGACACCATGACTTTCCCCCTCAGGAGTGGTCATTACAAGCGTATGTCGTGATAGACGAGCATATAAAATCCATTGTGACTTTATACTGAAATAAAAAAACGGAAGAAAATAAATTTCTTCGGAAATACAAATCTGAAGTTGTTCCAATGGATCCACTTGCATGTAAAGTGGAAAAATCCAATGAAATGTATTGTTAAAGTTCAACAAAGTCCTGGAAGAAAAACGAATCGATGGTAGAGTCTAAAATTCTTATCATTATCATTTGAATGAATGGCCTCATTAGTTCTTCAACTTGTAGCCATTTATGCACCTCGAGGTGACGAGAAAAAATCATTCGACACTTGTGCTCAGGACTTCCCGTTCGTCTAACGAGATAAACGTGAACCTTGAACAGGGAAAAAAGCCCATTCTATATGAAGACTTTTAAAAATATAATCACTACATATATTTTCTCAAAATGACAAAAATTCTCCCATATTTCGATTCACTAGTAGGTATGTACGTTTCAGAAACTTTAACCTTTTCTTACAAATAGGTTAGGTAAGGTTATTATTGAAATCTTCTTTCCAATCTTTCATCTTTTTTGTGTTGTCATTAAAAAGCTACATCGACCGTAAAATTTTAGCTCAACCAAAATTAAATGTGGTCCTTGAAACGTAATGCATTGTTTCCTTCATTTTAATTTATCTTTATTTGAGTCAATCATTTTGGTACGGAGAGTTAGTCAATTAATACAAGGTACATAATTTCATTTCATTCTTTTTCATTGGTTACACTTTTTTTGTAGATTTTGTAGTAATATGAGAAATTTAATACTTTTCCAAGGTTAATAAATTAATAACTTGAATGGTAAATGATGATGATGATGAATCCTGGCAAAATTTTAGAAATATTAACCACCAAGTAGTTGTCAATTGACAAAATTCTGTACAGAGAGTCTTCAAATTTACATATTAAGTAGATAGCATTCGGTGACAAACATAACAATGAAACTAGTACAAATCTACACAACGTACGTAAATTATATGGGATTCACAGAGACTTACACTAGGCGGGTTGTAATAATAAAGTGAATGAACCTACGGCATAAGATTTTACTAGTATGTACTATATGTACTATTATGTACATAAATGAGTAATGTACTAAAATCGTGTTTGATTAGACAAACTAGTACTACCATAATGTAGTTTTTTAAGCGTGGATAGTTTGTTTTTACAAACTGCAAAAAAATGTAAATTGACCCTACCATATTATAATATTAAAGATTTTGTTATTAATTACTTGGTGGGAGATACTACATTTCAGGATGTTTCAGTCAGTGTTTCAAAGTTTGTCGTAGTTAGTTAATTTTTGATTTTACGTATTTATAAATGTATTATGAGAAATAACATTATTTTTAAGAAAAGGTACAATTATTAAGCTAAAGTAGTAGTAGTACATATACATAATAATATATATCATGTATTTATTTAAATGGTACAATACGATCTCTCATCAACTAACACGTGGTGCTCAAACTATTACATAGTATTTAATATCTAATAATTCGTCGTATGTTCTTTTTTTGATAAGGTACTACATAGTTAATTGCTAATGATGTGGCTAGTTTTTTAAATTATTATCAACCGAATCTTGTTAATTTTGCTGTCAAATAATCAGCCATACCTTGTTTCTATATCTGTGTAAATTCTGAATTCACATGCACTGGTCAATAGCAAAGGTAATTTTTTCACGCAATCCAGTCATATCTCAATACACATTTTGAAGCACACGAATGCTACACAGTGCAATAATTATTCACCTACCTAACGCTGATGCAAAATAGACAAATCGTAAAATACAAGTTTACAATTATAAACGTTTGCGAATAACAAAAGTAGGCTATATCAGCATACTATGCTAACTTATTTAGAGCACACTAGAAATTAGTGTGTTAGGAAGCCAATATTCATTTGGTCACTTATGGTCATGCCATTATGCGTTAATAATAATAATACGTAATTTTTTGGAGTACCTAATAATTATAAAATTACTACTACTAAATACTTGAGTAAAGTAAAATTCATGGAGTACTAGTCACTCTTCACTTTTATGATGCATCAAAATGTCGATACTAAAACATCGTAAAATTCGTATTATATGTATATGTATATTAGATAATATAAACGAGAGAGAGGGTCCTTCATGAAATCATTGCACAGTATTTTTAGGCTTGCTTACATAGCAAAGTCCCACAAGAGACTGTCATTCATTGGACTCATTGGAGCTCCATTATGTCCCTTCATGTCTGCCGCAAGGTTTTGATCAAGACTAACAAAGCCAGAATTGTTGACATCTGCATTTGCAGCAGTAAAAATATCAATTGATCTTGTAGACGAGAGTAGGGGATCCCTCTGAATGGTCGACTGATTTTGATTTGAATTATTACTCGTATTATTAGAAACTGTCCCACAAAAATTTATGGATGACACACCAAAAAAGGCATTGCAATTTTCACCATTATTGTTTATAAAATTCACACCTATCCCATCACTGCTATTGTTCAGTTGCGAATTACTGAAATTTTGCGAGTCAATATTGTGTTGACTTTGTGTCGATGATGATGATGGTGATGATTGCTGTTGTTGTTGTGATAAATTAGGAGCAGATGTTGATATGGAATTGTTTGGCAAAAGATTTTCTAACCAATCCGAATAATCCATTTCCATTGGCATAGGTACATCCAAGTCCGAATGAAATAATCCAAGTTCATCCAAAAAGTCATCATCATTTTTTCTTGACTCTTGATCACTTTGACCGTGGGTGTCAACGGACATGGGGACGGGAGGAGCACTCAAATTTGCTGTTGTGGTGACATTTGACTTTTCGCCCACTCCACCACCACCACTATTAATGTTACTATTAGTCATGTTCATCTGAATGGATGGGGAATTATCTTCCAACACTACATCCATATCATCAACCAAGTGTAAATCTTTTTCAACTTCACAGAGTAGCAAGGACAAAGAATTATTCTCGTCATCCTCAATCATTGGTGTACGTGACTGGAATTTCTCAGCGGCACTACTAAATATATTTGACAATTGATTCTGGGAGGCAGCAGCGGCTGCCGCTGCTGCCAACTGTTCAGATTCAGCATGTTCCCGTCCAAAATTGGACAGAGATTTACTTATTTTCAAAATATCTTCTGCTTCCTTTGAGAGGGGCTCTTTATCCTGACCAAAATAGTACTGTGAACTTCGTTTTGGAATGGTTATTTTAATCATGGGTGACAAAGAAGAGGATATCGAGGAAGGGGATGATGATGATGATTCTTGTAGCATATCGAGAATAGACGGTGTACCGGGGCATTGCAGAAGGTCCGAGACGATTGGAACGAATTGTGAACTGTGTTGTGTTGATGTTGGCATGGTGTTTCGAGAGAATGTCATAGAAGTCGGAAGTGTAACTGCGAATGTCGCTGGAGGAAGGGGTGGTGGTGTTGGAACCACATTAACATTATTGGAAGTAGATTGGGTGGATGATGATGTGTCCTCACAATTTGCATTTGTCGAATTCGAAAAAGGCACAGTCTGAGAATTTTTACTACCAGGTGTTGGCGTTTGAGGTCCCTGTGCTGCACTTGGAGGTAATTCTGCAACAGTCAAAACATTTTAAATTTCGCAAGCTCAATAACATTTAAATGTATACGACAATAATATTTCCAAATTTAGATCTTACCTCCATTCCTTATTAAAATTTCTAGAACATCGTCTACCATTTGGCTCTTGAAACATTCCTTCGAATTCTTTTTGGCATCAGATTGCTACAAAAGAATAAGAGCACTCTGATGTAATTACATAAAATTGAGGTCTTTGGACTTGAAGGTCGGAACTCAAAACTTAAAACTTGACAAAAAATTGTTGTCTAAAATTTTGTTGTTGGAAGTTCCACGGTATAATGACCTCATCACATATGTCATCCGTAAATTAAATTGACAATAAATATAAGAACTAACCTTTTCAGAATCTTCTGATGGTTGCTTCGATTGACTCGCACTACTAGAAGAGTCATAAGTGACTAAGAAATCGGGCATATCATCTTTTGAAATTTCATTACTTGCTTCCGTAGTTGAAACTTCATTAATTTTGAGCAACCATGAATGATCCATACTATCACTATCACCAGCATTACTAGTAGGAGTTGATATCCATCTCGAACCTTGGTCACCATCAATGTCACCCCCGGTACTGACCTACGATCCAAAAAATATTAGTAAATATTATTATTTTTTGTTAATTAGTTAAATAACCAAAATATTCACGTCAACATGCAACTTTGTGCAAACATATTATGCTATTCCAAATCAACTACCTATGTGTTACAGATTGGACTGACCTGGAATGAGTTTTGTGAATCTTTCTCAACAGTTGAGGCAGCTACAACCACTGGGGTGTGTGCTAGAATGATTTGTGTGTCTTCGGGTTGCTGTTGCAACTCTTGTGCGGCGGACGAAATTGTAGCTGTAGCGACCGTTGTTGTTGGAATCGTGGCAAGTTTCACTATTGTGAACGGAATCTTGGGCATGTGTTGCTGTTGCGATTGTTGAAGTTGAAGACCACTAGTGACCATACTAATGGTCGAAATTTGTGGCGTTCCTGGGCTAGCATTTTGTTGCTGGTGAGAAGATGTTGCAATGGAAGTAGTTGGAGATGCCATTTGTGCAATTTGAACAATCTTTTGTTGTTGCTGTTGTTGTTGTTGTTGTTGCTGCTGCTGCTGCTAGATTAAAATAAAAAGTAGTATACCATTAAATTAATATGTATGTAATATAAAATTGTTGTCAACCAAGTTTTAAAAAAATACATCTACAATGTTCAACAAACTAACCATTGAATGCAGTTGGATTAATTTCTGAAGTTGAGATTGGAGGGCTTGTTGTTGTATTTTCTGTTGAAGGTGTTGCTGAAGAGCCAGTCGATGTTTTTGTCCACCACCCTAGAAAATATCAAAATAATAAGATTATCTCTAATTCCAATGAAATGAAAGAGTAATAGAGAAGGCAGATGACTTCAATTCTATAGTCATTACCTGTTGGGTAGATTTCATTTGTTGTAGTTGTTTCTGTGAATTTTTGAGTGCTTGCTGTAATTGTTCGATTTGTTTTTGTTGTTCTCTGATAACCTTCTCGTCAATTTTCGTCTTGTTGTTCGCAACGTATTTCTCATTGTTGCTATTGTTGTTATTACTTGCTGGACTGTTGTTATTATTTCCTACAACGAAACTAAATTTAACCTTGTCACCCACCTGGGATGTACTAATTAACTGTGGAGCGTTGACAACTCCCAACTTCTTATTAATAACTTGCTTTATTCCAATTTCAGTCACATTATTATTGTTGTTATTATTATTGTTGTTGTTGTTGCTGCTATTGTTGTTACTATTACTGTTGGTTCCAGCATCACTAGACTCGCTAATATCCATGTGATCACTCGATGAGGAGCTTTCATCCATTTCAGTCTTGATCATCAGAATTGACGAAGACGAAGAATTTGTTTTACACAAAGATCCGTTATTTCCATTTTCTGATTTTGGTGGAGGTGTTGTAGTACTGACAGCCTCATCTTGAACATTTGATTCCGCTTGCCTGAGTCTGGTAACCAGTTGAGGTTTCGAACCACTCACAGGTAGATTTCTTCTCTTCAATTCTGCTTTCAAGTCACTCACTTTCCAATCATTTAACCGAATTTTGCCAATGCTACCTGAATGGCCACTACTACTAACTTGCTGATTGTTGTTATTATTGCTGTTGTTGATACTACTGTTATCAAACTGATTTGTTTGCTTAGGATTAATATCCGTTCCAGAAACTTGCATTGGAACTGGATTTTGTACGGGAATCGTAATCTGTATTTCAAAAGAAAAAGTTCAATTCAAAGCATTATTTACAAAATTAAACAAATATATTTATAAATAATTTTTGTTACTCAATAAAAGTTATTTGTAATTTTGAAAATGTATAGAAAAGTCTAAGCAATTTGTATTACTGTTGTAGTTGCGGATGTTGTGGAGGCTGAAGATAATGGAATAGGTGCTGGAGCAATAGGTTGCGGTTTTACTGATTGTAAAGTATTGATTGTTGAAACTGGAATAGTAGACCCTAATGATGGAGTCTGGCTAAACGTTATTGTAGATGAACCGGCAGGAGCTAGTAGAGGACCAGTTCTAGGAGAGCCATTTGCTTGTAGAGTGACTGGGAAAGCATTGGGAGTTATTTTTGTAACTGTGGCGTCACTTGATGGATTTAATTTAGATACAGCCGGCAGAATGATTTGAGGATACTGGAATATAAAAATGTAACAAATTCCTTAGCACAATATTTCATACTATTAATAACTATTAGTCATAAAAATAGAAGAAGATAACATCCTTTAATATTATTACCTTATGTTGCCACTCCTGGAAAAAATTCCAAATTCCAAGTGATAGATTGCAATAGAAACGCATAAAGAAACACATGATTCAAATGTCGCATATCGTTGGCTTGCAAGCAAAGTAACCCATGTGCAGATTTTCTTAACTGCAAAGTAACCTATTTACATTTCTCCCTAAACACAAACTAACCTATGTGACAGGATGCTTAACTGCAAAGTAACCTATGTGCACGCTTCTTGACATAGAAAAAAACCATAGATTGTCACTCTTCCCGCTGCACACTGCAC